>WSYH01017989.1:0-11448 GCA_036426205.1 Ascaphus truei
GGTTATTGGCGTCTTAAATACTTTGTTGTACAATGCATACAATGGTACATTATTTCTAACGCCATCCGCTTATAGCGCGGTGTGATACTTTCTACCCCACGCACAGCGTTATAAGGGGGCTGAGCTGTATTTGGCATGTAGACAGAGGAGACCTATGTTTATATCGAAGACTAAGTGCAGAGAAGAGCCACCAAATTAATAAAAGGGGGTGGATCATCTGATTTATGAAGGGGAGGCTAGCTAAATTTTATTTGTTTAGTTAGAAAAGAGGCGTCTAAGAGGGGATATGATAACTATATACAAATATATTCGGGGACAGTACAGGGAGCTTTCAAAAGAACTATTCATCCCAAGGGCAGTGCCAAGGACACAGGGGTCATCCCTTAAGGTCGGAGGAAAGGAGATTTCCCCAGTAACAAAGGAAAGGGATCTTTACAGTAAGGGTAGTTACAGTGCGGGACTCATCGGGCAGGAGCTGATAGAGGGAGGGGATTAACTGGGGCTGAGGTGCTGATTAGGGGATGAGCTGAGGATTGCCCTTGAGGAGACGGGAGAGAGGGGGAATGATGTTAGGGGGCGGAGGGCTAGATGACGAGGGGGGAGGTGATGAGGGGGAGGAGGATGCTGAGCGGGGCGGAAGGCTGCATGAGAGGGGCGGAGGTGATGACGGCCGCGAAGGAGGAGGAGGTAGGTGGCGAGAGGATGTATAAGCCGGAGAATAGAGGATGAAGTGGGAGAGCCGATGGATGCTGAGCTGGGGAGGGCGGATGAATGCAGCGAGGGGCGGAGGCTGCAGAGAGGCGGCAGGAGTCGGGCGGAGGCTGCTGTTCGGGGGATGAAGGCTGATGAGAGAGAGCGGGAGGCCGTGGGCGGAAGGAGGCGTGAGGAGAGTGGAGGACGGCAAGGGGTTTAAACGGCGTTGCCAGGATGATGGAACGAGGAGGATTGACGCAGTGTAGAGAGGACGGAGGAGATGATAGAGGAGACGCGGGAGGCCGGGGCTGCGGTCTGGTGAAAGGGTGTGAACAGAGGAGGAGGGGCAAAGCCAAGGGGAACGAAGGAGCCGGGGAGGTCCGCGGGCGGCGGATGACGGCGTGCGATGCAGGAGGAGCGGGGGATGATGCGGCGAGGCGAGAGGCCGGGCGCACGAGGGGCGGATGACGCAGTGCGGATGATGGGAGCCGGGGCTGATTGCCGCGTCGGCGAATCTGACATGCCGTTGGTTGGTTTCTGACGACCTGGGCAGGAGTTGAAGAGACTCTCGTGAATGACACTGTATCTGCCAAGCAGCCCGGTGACTTCGGTGTACGGCAAAGCCATTGAGACACGAGCATAGTGTCACACCAAAACAGTGGCATCAAGGATCAAGTGGACGTCAGCAGGCCTCCTGTGGGGGATGGGGTGGTGTCAGGCGTACATACGGTCACCCCCCAACCTCCCCCTTCAGTCTACAGAGTATGGTGGTCCCCCAAGCTCCTACCCATGTTGGCCCCAGACCACTGCATGATAAATAATCCGGTCCCATACACAAGCTGGGCGCCAAATGACAAGCACAGAGACCGTGTGACCGTTCACCCCACCCTGGTGAGTTGTTTTGTTTCTCAGCAATGTTTCAACCCGCTCAACACCAGCACGATCTTTGTGAAATGTGCTATGGATGAAGGGCGGGGGACAGTCCCCTGTGTCGTGTGAGTCGTGTGTACATCTGCTTCGCCCGAAGCGCGGGACGCCTGATGGGGTTCCTTAAGATGCCCCCTCTTGCACAGGACCAGCGTGATAAGAAGTTAACCTGTGCTTGAGCTTTGTGGAATCCAACCCCACCACTGAAATGTTATGAGCCATGAGACAAAAGACCTTTGTATTGCCGCTGCATCCTGAATCTGATCCGCCCCAAAGGCGGGAACAGCCTGGGGCGCAGGTTTCGAGGGCATCTAAAGGGTGTGTAAAGCTTCCTCCTATTTCAACTACCGGACCTCTTTTATCCCATGTAACCCAATTTCTTTTCCAACTCTTATCTGTCCATGAACATGTCTGGAAGTGATACCTATATAACCTCTGTTCTTTAATGTTAACCATGTATTGTATATCCTCGTGCCAGGACTGCTGAGAAAGAGAGGTCCACTCTCACTGCTTATATTTCCGTGTACACACGGTGTATAAATAATTCACTGACCGTGCCGTACGTCCTGCCGATGATGCCAGTTTGCCAGTGCTGGGTTTTCCAGAGCTTTGGACTCCAGCGACCCATGACGATGTTCAGAGAGGAAGAGTTCACCTGCACAAAACCGCCATAGCCAATCTTCCCATTATTATTAATCAAATTTTGCTCATCGCAAGGAACACCAACCCCCCACCCCCCCCCCTGCCCCGAAGAGCTTGCAATCAATATTCGGGACTGAGCCATGGAGAGATTAGAGATGACCAATGTTGGACATGGTACTTGGACGGCCGTTTCACGCCGAGCAACATGTTTCCAACAGACTGCTGAGCTGAAAGTAGCCCGTCTTGTAGTTTGCTCCCGGGAGAACAAAATGGCGGTTTTAATCTCCCCGACGTAGGCAGGGCCAATTAGGAGAGCGCACTCTCATCTGTCGTGGCTTCCTATGGCCACGTGGTGGGGGCACATTTTAAATACCAGGAATTAACCTCCGCTTCCCTTACCGGTGAGTGTAGGGAACAAGGGGTCACTGAGGGGATGTTAAGTTTACGCGCAGGGGTTCAGAATAAGGGATGGGTTCGGGAGAGGACCTGCTGACTTTAACACGATGGCTTCATAAGACATGTACGCAGTCCTGTTACCCAGCCTTACAACGCTGATTTCAGGGCAAATTGTTACCACAGGCTATTCTGACAAACATATGTCCATTAAGTTTAAATCCTTGTTAAGGTGTGTAATTGCAAGACGTGACTGATTTATATCAAATTAACCTAACATTTAAGTCCAGCCAACTAACACACTTTCAATCGCAAAAGGACATACACGATAAGGTGTGACCCCAACACACATCAGCTTTTCCCTCATACCTATAAGGTCTCACCCAACACACATCATTTCCGCTCATACACTATAGGTATCACCCAACATCCACATCAGTTTCCCTCTACACTATAAGGTAATCACCAACCCACATTCATTTCTAATAACTAGTAAGGTATCTCCCAAACACACATCAGATTCCCTCATACACTAAAGGTATCAACCAACACACATCCAGTTTCCCTCAATAACACCATAAGGGAATAGCTCCCACACACTCAGGTTTCCCTCATACACTATAAGTGTATCACCCAACACGCATCATTCCTCATACACTATACAAGTGTATCACCCACACACCATCAGTTTACTCTCATCCACTATAAGGTATCTCCCAAATACATCAGTTTCCCTCAACACTATAAGGTATCACCACACACATCAGTTTCCCTTCTACACTATAAGGTGATCAACCCAACACACATCAGTTTCCCTCATACATCTATACAGTATCTCCAATAACATCAGTTTCCCTCATACACTATAAGGTAATCTCCTCAACACACATCAGTTCCTCCTCATAACTAGTAATGTATCTCACCACCCACACTCGTTTCCTCATACCACTATAATGTATCTCCCAACACACATCGTTTTCCCTCATTACACTATAAGGTATCCCAACAAACCACACATCGTTTCCCTCATACACTATGAAGATATCTCCCAACACCCATTCAGTTTTCCCTATACACTTATAAGTATCTCCCAACACACATCAGTTTCCCTCATACGCTTAGTATCATCTCCCAACACACCAATCAGTTTCCCTCATAAGCTATAATGGTATCTCCCAACAACATCAGGTTTCCCTCATACACTATAAGGTATCTCCCACACACACATCAGTTTTCGTCATACACATAAGGTATCCCCACTCACTATCAGTTTCCTCGCTCATACACTATAAGGGTCGTCCCAACACACATCAGTTCCTCATACACTATAAGGTATCTCCACTCAAATCAGTTTCTCTCATACCGACTCTATAAGGGTATCTCCAACACACAATCAGTTCGCTCATACACATAAGGTTATCCCCCCAACTCACTCGTTGCCCTCTACACTATAACGGGTCTCCCCAACACATCAGTGTTCCCCCTCATACACTCATGAAGGTATCTCCAATTCACAATCAGTTCTCCCGTCATACACTATAAGGTACTGCCCAACAACATCAGTTTACCACTAACTACCTAATTAGGTATCTCGACCAACACATCAAGTTTACCCCTCAATACACTATAGTTATCTCCCAATCAACACATCCGTTTCCTCATACGACTAAAGGTATCTCCCAACACACAAGTATTCCCTCATAGACACGTATAACGGTATCTCTCCAACACACATCAAGAGTTTCGCTCATTCACTATAAGGGGTATTCCCACAACTCACATCATTCTCCCCATACACTATAAGGTGTCTCTCCAACACAACATCAGTTTCCCCCATACACTAGAAGGTAATCTCACCAAAAATCAACTTTCCATTCCATTAAAACTATAAGGTATTCCCAACAACATCAGTTTTTCCCCCTCAACACTATAAGGATCTATCTCCCAACAAAGCATCATTTTCCCTCATACCTATAAGGTATCTCCCAACACACATCAGTTTCGTCATATACCACTTAAGGTGTCTCCCAAACACACCTTGCAGTCCCCTCATACATAAGGGGTGTCTCCCACACACATCAGTTCCCATACAACTATAAGGTATCTCCACAACACCCATCAGTTTCTCCTCATACACTATAGAGGGTATCTCCCACACCACACCATTTCCGCTTCCCGCATACACATAAGTACTCTCCCACAAACATTCAGTTTCCCCCTCATACACTATAAGTTATCTCCCAACCACATCAGTTTCCCTCAATACACTATAGGTATCTCCAACCAAATCAGTTTTCCCTCATCACTATAAAGGTACTCCCAACACAAACATTTTCCTCATACACTATACGGTACTATCCCAACACACCATCAGTTTCCCTCATACAACTAATAAGGCATCTCCCAACAACACATACAGTTTCCCTCATACACTTCTAGGTATCTCCCACACAAATCAGTTCTCCTCATACCTATAGGTTCTCCCAACCACATCATTTTCCCTCATACACTATAAAGGTATCTCCCAACATCACGTCAGTTTCCCCTCATCTACATATGTATCCCCCAATCACATCAGGTTACCTATTACACTATTAAGTGTATCCAACCACACATCAGTTTCCATATGACACTTATTAAGGTCATATTCCCAAACACACATCCGGGGACCAGCAACAAGAGGATGGGAGCGACCAACTCAAGACCAGCAGTGTCACCGCAGGACACGATGGAATGGGAGCGACACACACACAGCAGGGGCCCCGCAGGACATCAGAAGGGAGGCGTCCCAATCAACATCAGTTTTCCTCAACACTATAAAACGGTATCTCCCAACACACATCAGTTTCCCTATACACTATAAGGGATCTCCCAACACACATCAGTTTCCCTTCATACACTATAAGGGATCTCCCAAAACACATCAGTTTCCCTCATACACTATGGTATTCCCAAAACACATCAGGTTCCCCTATACACTATAGGGATCTCCCCACAACACATCAGTTTCCTCATACATCGGAGAACGTTATCTCCACACACACATCAGGTGTTCCCGCAGACAAACTATATATAAGGTAGCCTCCCAACCACACAAACATCAGTTCCCTCATACAACTATAAGGATATCTCCAACAAACACTCAAGTTTACCCTCATACACTATTAACAGGTAGCGAACAAACAGCTGACAATCTACATCAGTTGCACCCTAATCCACTATAGGATCTCCCAACACACATCAGTTTCCCTCATACCACTTAATGGTATATCCCAACACAACATCAGTTTTCCCTCATACAATCTTTTAGGTATATCAAACCACAGTCAGTGTCCCCGCAGTTACACTATAAGGTATCCCCCCCAACTCACACTCAGCTTTCCTATAAACTACTAAGGTGTCTCCCAACACACATCAGTTTCCCTCATACACTATAAGGTTATCTCCAACACACATCCGTTTACCTCAGACATATAAGGTCTCTCCCAACAAACATCAAGTTTCCCTCATAAACTATAAGGTTGGTATATCCCAACACACATCAGTTTCCCTCATACTATATAAGGTATTCCCAAAACAAACATCAGTTCCCTCATACACTAAGGTCTATCCAAACACAAAATCAAGTTTCCCCATACATATAGGTATCTCCCAACACACATCGTACAGCACAGTATAACACTATAGGTAAATCGCCCAACCACCATCAGTTTCCCTCATACACTATAAGTATCCCCCAACACAAATCAGTTTCCTAATACACTACTAAGGTATCTCCAACACACATCAGTTTCCCGTCATAAATATAAATGTTATCTCCAACACACTCAGTTTCCCTCATACACTATAAGGTATCTCCCAACACACATCAGTTCCTCATAAACAATAAGGTAATCACCAACACACCATCAGTTTCCCTTAATACACTCATAAGGTCTCTCTCCAACATTAAATCAGTTTCCCTCATACACTATAAGGTATCTCCCAACACACATCTGTTTCCCTCATACACTATAAGATATCTCCCAACACACATCAGTTTCCCTCATACACTATATCCCCCAACACACATCAGTTTCCCTTATAAGAATTAGGGTGGGGCTTTCTACGAAGATGTCGGCGCTGGACTATGGGCTGCGTTGCTGACAAGTAACATGAACCCTGACCCCAGCTTCTTTGGCCGGACATACCTGGGAGTGACCGGTGACATTACTTGGCACATGGAAGGTCACGATTTCATGCCCTGCCATTAGGTAAGATACTCATCCTTTATCTATAGTCCTATAGATCGAGGCAACGCCAACGGGAAACCCCAATGACACATTTGCCAATTACGTATCCTAATTGGGGGGGGGGGAGGGAAATTTCCTCATGATCCCCCATAATGGAGGCTAAAGTTCTCCTGGATCAATACTCTTCCAACGTCTTGGTATTAGTGCTGAAGCGGTGGGATACGTAAATCTTATAATGTATCCGTCCTCTGCCACACTTCCACGGTTCACAGGACCATGCGAGATGACCGCGTGATTGAGCCACCTGTGCTGAAGCAGGGATATCCTTGAGGACTGCAGTTGGCTCGTTTTCTTGGGGGGGAGATGTGACCGGCGGTGGGAGGGAGGAGCAGGACGCCGAGGAGCGGTTATGTGGTCGCCAAGTGCTGGATGGGAAGGGCTCTTATCCCGACCCCGAGATATCTCCGGAAATCATGTTAGCATCCTGCCCCCTGAGAACATCCTGCCCCCTGAGAGCATCCTGCCCCCTGAGAGCATCCTGCCCCCTGAGAACATCCTGCTAATTTTTTAATGTTTTTCTATTCTTTACGTAACCTAACGTAACCTCCATCTCCCAATTCTGAGGTTACCATGGTGACATTTACACGTTGCTGGGGTCAGGAAGGAATGTATTCCCCCTTATGAGACAGCATTGGATAATGTGTCACTGGGGCTGTGTGTTTGCCTTCCTCTGGGCCACCGTACTCTCATTACACAGATAGAATAGCGTATCTAGAGAAAGAGCAGAGAGAGTGAGAGGAGAGACAAGGGGAGAGAGTGAGGGCAGTTACAGTGCGGGATTCATTCCCCATGGAGACGGTGAGGGCAGATACAGGAGATATGTGTAAGGAAAGGGATCTTTACAGTAAGGGCAGTTACATTGCGGGACTCATTCCCCATGGAGACTGTGAGGGCAGATACAGGAGATGTGTAAGGAAAGGGTTCTTTACAGTAAGGGTAGTTACAGGGCAGGGGCTAACTTCCCCATTGAGACTGTTGAGGCAGTACGAAGATATGTGTAGGAACAGGGATCTTTACATACGGGCAGTGTACAGTGCGGGATTCATTACCACCAGGAGAGTGGGGAGGCAGATAAGGAGATATGTGTAAGGAAAGGGTATCTTAACAGTAAGGGCTAGTTTACAGTGCGGCGATCATTCCTCCCACTGGAGACGACTGTGTAGGGCAGATACCAGGAAGAATTTGTGGAAAGAAACGGATCTTTACAAAGTTTTATAGGCCAGATTTACAGTCGGGGGGGACTGATTCATTAAAGGAGTAACGGGTGTAAGGGCAGGATCAGGAGAGTATGCTGTAGAAAGGGATCTTTACAGTTAAGGGCAGTTACAGTGCGGCGGCTTCATTCCCCATGGAGACGTTGAGGAGGCAGATACAGGAGATGTGTTAAGGAAAGGATGTTTACAGTAAGGGAGTTACAGGGCGGGATTCATGCCCACATGGAGACGTGTGAGGGCAGATACCGGAGATATGTGTAAGGAAAGGGATCTTTACAGTAAGGGCGTTACAAGTGCGGGATTCATTCCCCATGGAGACGTGTGAGGGCAGATACAGGAGATGGTGTGTAAGGAAGGGATCTTACAGTAAGGGTAGTTAACAGGGCGGGACTCCATCCCAATGGAAGACTGTGTGAGGGCAGATGCAGGAGTATGTGTAAGGAAAGGGATCTTTACAGTAAGGATCAGTTTACAGTGGGGATTCATTCCCCATGGAGACTGAGGGCAGATACAGGAGAGATGTGTAAGGAAAGGGATCTTTTACAGTAGGGCATTTACATCGGGGGATTCATTCCCCATGGAGATCTGTGAGGTGCATATACAGAGATATGTGTAAGCGGAAAGGGATCTTTACAGTAAGGGCAGTTACACGTGCGGGATTCATTCCCCATGCGAGACGGTGAGGGCAGATACAGGAGATAATGTTAAGGAAAAGGGGATCTTTACAGTAAGGGCAGTTACAGTCGGGGTCATTCCCCATGGAGGCAGTGAGGGCCAGATACAGGCCTGGATAGGTGTAAGGAGCGATCTGCATAGACATAAGGGCGTTAGCAGTGTCGGGGTTCATCTCCCCTGGAGAATGTGAAGGTGCAGATACAGGAGAATGATGTGAGGAAAGGGATTTTGCAGTAAGGGCCAGTTCTCAGTTATGTAAACCTGTGCGCGATTCATCCCCCAGGAGACTGTGAGGGCAGCAGACAGAGATATGTGTTGTAAGTAAAGGGATCTTACAGTAAGGGCAGTTAACAAGTGTGGGATTCATGCCCCATGGAGACTGGGAGGGCAGATACAGGAGATATGTGTAAGGAAAGGGATCTTTACAGTAAGGGCAGTTACAGTGCAGGATTCATTCCCCATGGAGACTGTTAGGGCAGATACAGGAGATATGTGTAAGGAAAGGGATCTTTACAGTAAGGGCAGTTACAGTGCGGGATTCATTCCCCATGGAGACTGTGAGGGCAGATACAGGAGATATGTGTAAGGAAAGGTTGGACCCCTTGTTAGACAGGAAAGGTATACAGGGATATACCTAATAAGTAACATGGTAAGGACGGTGACCCAGGGAGAAAGCTGACGGCCATTACTGGGGTCAGGAAGGAATGTATTTCCCCTTATGAGACAGCATTGGATAATGTGTCACTGGGGCTGTGTGTTTGCCTTCCTCTGGGCCACCGTACTCTCATTACACATACAGGATAAGGTATCTGTCGTCTACATTTTGCATAGGTTGCACTTGATGGATGCATATCTTTTATAAACCTCATCTACTATGTAACTAACTATATTTAACTACAGTATGTTCAAGTATGATGAATGGACATGGATCTATGGCTCTCCACAACAATTGCTCCTCCCCAGATACTCTCCCCCCCCCCCCCTCTTTTTCCTCTGCGACCTTTCTCCCCCCTTAAAATTGATCTTCTTTCCCAAAACTGGGGGAACCAAAAAATAAATGACTCAAAACCCATTTACAAATAAAGATATTTCTTCACATTGTATATTTTAAAACAGGAATGTAAGATTTATTTTGTGATCGATATGCGAAGATTCGGCTTGGGGGGGGGGGGGGGGGGGTTCACTAAATGGCTGTCAGTGCAGCAGAAGAGGACCAAAGATGCAAAGTTCTGTGGGGAAGATCATGTGACCAGGCAGTCGCCAGATACAATTGGTGCACTGCTAGAGAGAGGGCGGGACTCAAAAAGGGGCGTGCCAGAGTTTCAGAAGAGGAAGGGGGTGTGACTTTGTAAACGGTTGCTATAGAAACAAAAAATGCCTGTTACATTATAAAACATTAAAAATGTCATTCAGAGTTGTTTAAAGAAAAATGCTACAAGTATTTTCTCATCGCACAGAACTGATTTATTTAAAATAAAAACACACGTAGGACTTGGTCCGCAGCTTTAAACGGGCGCGCTACGCTTAGCGGAAATGAACTTCCACGGCGATTCGATTTCATTCTTTCCCCCCCCCCCCCCGACTCTTGCAGCCAGGAATCACCCGCAAAAAGGTGACGCACGGACGTGACTGCGCCCCCCGGGGACCACGCCAAACGGTGGTCGTAAACACGGTCTTTTTGTGACGAATTTACCTACAAGGTTCTCCTCCTTCAACCAGATTTGCCGCCTCTCCTGCAAGGCGCGGCCCCGCCTCCGTATATCTGTTCTCTTCTCGGCGCTCTTCCGCTGTACGTCTCTCCGGGGAAATCTCGCTCTCGTGCCGCTGCCTGCCTCTGGAATTTCTCCCTCCCTCCCTGCGCGTCCGCCACTCTCCCGTCTCTCCCCGTCTCCAAGACCCCCCTGAAGTCACCGTTGCAATGGCGCGTTTCTGCAGCGCTGCAAAACGTGTTCCTGTGCGCACACACACCTACTGCGCGCACACACAACACACACGCGGATACCCGCCGTGTGCGCACTCACTGCACGCACGTAGCTACCCACGCCCACATACACTGAGACACCACGCACATATACCTACTGCACATTTACCCACTGCATACACACATATACCCACTGCGCCCACACTACACACACACTTACCCACTGCACACACACATATACCCACTGCGCCCACGCTGCACACACACTTACCCACTGCACACACATATACCCACTGCGCCCACACTACACACACACTTACCCACTGCATACACACATATACCCACACGGTCCTTCCTCTCCAGGGGTCGGAGGTGAGAGGCCAGCACGATATCCCTACGCGGGAGGGAGTGGGGGGGGGGGGGGGGGAGAGGAGACAGGAGGAGTGTGAGAAGACGCAAGAGCTCCGCCAAAAGGGGCAACATTCACAAACATGAGATCCGCCATATTGGGTGTCCCGCTTTTTCCGTAGTCGGAAACCCATACAAACACACAATATATAACAAACACACACAATATATAACACACACAGACAAACACACAATATATAACAAACACAATATATAACACACACAGACAAACACACAATATATAACACACACACACAATATATAACACACACAGACAAACACA
>WSYH01017990.1:0-11447 GCA_036426205.1 Ascaphus truei
GGGACAATACAAGGAGCTTTCAAAAGAACTGTTCATCCCACGGGCAGTACAAAGGACTCGGGGCCATCCTTTTAGGTTGGAGGAAAGGAGATTTCACCAGCAACAAAGGAAAAGTTTCTTTACAGTAAGGGCAGTTAAAATGTGGGATTCATTACCCATGGAGACTGTGATGGCAGATACAATAAGTTTGTTCAATAAACAGGTTGGACATATTTTTAGATAGGAAGGGTATACAGGGATATACCAAATAAATATCCATGGGAAGGATGCTGATCCAGGGATTATTTAATCTTAATTCTTGGAGTCAGGAAGGAATTTATTTTCCCCCTTATGAGATATCATTGGATGATATAACACTGAGGTTTTTTGTTTGCCTTCCTCTGGATCAATAAGTAAGTATAGATATAGGATAAAGTATCTGTTGTCTAAATTTAGCATAGGTTGAACTTGATGGATGTACGTCTTTTTTCAACCTCATCTGTTATGTAACTATATAACTATGAGAGAGGTCAGTTCCCATGTGGTGTGCAGTCCTAGAGGTGTTACACTGTATATCTGTGTCTGTCCCATGTGGTGTGCAGTCCTAGAGGTGTTACACTGTATATCTGTGTCTGTCCCATGTGGTGTGCAGTCCTAGAGGTGCCGTGTTATGACTCTGTTTCCTGCAGTCCCAGCGGTACCAGTCTTGTTATATACGTGGCTTGGTGTATTTTAGCATTAAAGATCCACGTGTCCCCGGCCACGCACGGTGTCCTAGAGGAGTTCAGCTGCTTTGAGTTGGAGCTACGAGGAGACATGGAGATGAAGGTAACACGCGTGTGTCATGACAGGGGGTCATGCCTCGGACCCCGGGGGGAGGGACTGGATTCTGGCTCTGCCACCTGCGCTGTGACCTCGTGTGACCTTTATCCCCTCCCCCCTCACGCTATCTTCTCCCCCCCCCAGGGCAAAGGGAAGATGAGGACTTACTGGCTCCTGGGTGAGAGGAGCAGCAGCACCCATGGGTGACAGTGCCAGGATGCTCCGGCGAGTCACTGCTATGGGGATGGGTGACTGTGACGGAGGCTGATTTAGGGACCCCCTGTCCCCTCTCAATGGCTTTATTGGGGATGAGGAGCGGCCCCCACTCAATGCACAATGGCAGGGCTCGGTACCCCCATACGGAGTGACCCAGGACAGGGGACAGTGCAGTGACCATGCACCCCACATGGTGGCACAAGCCAAGGAGTAGCGCCACAGAGACTGACACGACCTGCAGCGCGTTGCTTCATTCTCCTGCTACAAAGACCAGCGGAGTATCCCTGAATAACCAGTGCCTGCTATGGACAACTGCAGAGCATCGCTCGCTTAACCCTCTCCGTGCCGGGCATGATCAGGATACCCAAACATCGTTGAACTGTGACCCCGTGTGCAGCCTGACACGTGGTGGGGAGTGTCGGGTATTAGAAGGGTTTGTGCAGCCCTCTCCCTGACCGCTCCGTGTGAAGTCCAGCGCGGAGCTGCAGCCTGCAATTCTCTGCGGAGCGTGGCCCAGAGAGGCATACCTGTGTATAGTGACATACCTGTGTATAGTACCATTCCAGAAATGTGAAACACCCTTATTTTACTGTCATAAAGATTTCTACATTCTCTGAGACTCCTGACTCTCCAGGGGGGAGGCGTGTTACATGCGTTACATGTGTGACACTTATATGTGCAGAAGCTGTGTTGCACTCACACATTGTACCCACATGCCTGACACAGATAAACACACTCACACTGCCACACATACAGCTCTGCGTATGGGGGCAAGCTTACATTACATGCACAGGTACACGCTTGCAAACATAACTTCACACCCAGACACACGTACACCCAGGCACACACGCACACACACCTCTCCCAGCTGTATGTCATGTGTCTCTCCGCCTCTAGCGCTGTTCCTCATTATCACGGAGCTGTTTGGGTGATTAAGTGAACAGGAGGCCGGAGAAATTGGACAATTTGTTCTGAAACATGTTTTTTTGTAGCGGAAATAAGAGCTTTTGGAAGCAAGAGCCGAGACACGCACAGCAGCACCTCCTCTCTCACATCCCCCCTGCCCTCCTCTCTCACATCCCCCCTGCCCTCCTCTCTCATCTTCCCCCTGCCCTCCTCTCTCACATCACCCCTGTCCTTCTCTCTCACATCCCCACCTGCCCTCCTCTCTCACATCCCCCCTGTCCTCCTCTCTCACCTTCCCCCTGCCCTCCTCTCTCACATCCCCCCTGAGGGGGAGGAGAGAAGCGCTGGGGGAGCAGCTCCAGGGGAAGGGACCATTGTTGGTGAGGGGAACAGCTCTGGGGGAGGGAGAGGAGCAGTTCTGGGGGAGGGAGAGGAGCAGCTCCAGGGGGAGGGGAACAGTGCGGGGGAGGGGAGCAGCGCTGGGGGAGGGAGCAGCGCTGGGGGACAGGAGCAGCACGGGAAGCGGAGAAGTGCTGGGGGAGAGGAGCAGCCCTGGGGAAGCAGCTCTGGGTGAGGGGAACAGCGCCAGGGGAGGGAGAGGAGCAGCTCTGGGAGCGGGGAACAGCTCCGGGGGGAGGGGAACAGCGCCTGGGGAGGAGAACTGTGAGGGGAGCAGCGCTGGGGGAGGGAGCAGTGCTGGGGGAGGGAGCAGTGCTGGTGGAGAGGAGCAGCACGGGGAGCGGAGCAGTGCTGGGGGGGGAGGGGAGCAGTCCTGGGGAGGAGAGCAGCGCTGAGGGAGGGGAGCAGCGTTGGGGGAGGGGAGCAGCGCTGGGGGGAGGGGAGCGGCGCTGGGGGGAGGGGAGCAGCATTGGAGAGGGGAGCAGCGCTGCAGGTTTTAGTACGAGCTTCCTCAGTGTACGTGTTGGGGTCCCTTTCATATCTATCTGCTGTCACTTCCATTGGGAAGGATGTCAGTGCAGAGGGAGTGTGACACACTAATGTCACCGCAGTCTCGCGCTCCCCGTATCTTCCTTCCTTGCTCCGCTTTCCCTGCCAGTCTTTTTAATTCTCCTCACCCGTCCGCTAATTTCCATCTCTCTCGCCTCTATTTTCCCATCTCATATTCTCTCTCTCTCTTGATTACATCTCCCCCTCCTGTGGTTGCTCTCGCCCCTTCCTCCTTCAGTTAAATGTGCCCTCTTTTTCTCTCCTGCATTATTTTCCTTAATTCTTTTTACTCCCCTGTATATCTCTCTCTCACAATTTAAACCCCCCCCCCCGAGGCTCCCCCTCCCTCCTCCCTCTGGGTCAGTGTGCCCTGCCACTCCTCCTCCCCTGGTACTCACTCAGCCCCCAGTTGGTACCCTGGCTGGCAGTGAGGGTCTCTCTCTTTCTGCTGTTGTAAGTATCCTCTCTCGTTATGGACTCCCTGTCCAGCAGCATTTCCAACGCTGCCCTTCTCCTTGAGTTTAATTACAAATAATTGAGCCCTTCCTGGTGCGCCTTCCAGGCAGAAGATAATACACTGAAATAAACGGTATCTATGGTCTGGATATGTCCTGTATATAACTGCAGAGGTATTAAACGAAGGACCCAAAGTGGGCAGTAATTCAGTGTCCACTAACCCAGGGGGGCTCAACACCAGTCCTCAAGACCCCCCAATAAGTCAGGTTTTCAGGATATCCCTGCTTCAGCACAGGGGGCTCAACCTGTGATGAAACAGGGATATCCTAAAAACCTGACCTGTCAGTCGGTCTGGAGGACTGGAGTTAAGCACACTTGCCCTAAGGCAGTGATTGGCAACGATATATATATATAATATATACCGTATTGGCCTGAATATAGCACGGCCTCGCACATAATACGACCCTAAAGTTTTGAAGGTGTTCTACATGAAAAATTAAAGGTGTTGGGCAGTTTTCGGAAGGACATTTTTAGGAAAAAAGCATAGCCCTATATTCGGGCCAATACGGTATATGCCCTATTAAATGTGCACACGCAGAAGGGACGTTGCAGGCGCAGGTCTGAGCTTCTCCCTGGCCCTCCAGCACACTGGTGAATACTGTCCCATGCCCCTCAGTACGCTGGACATTACTGATTAGCACGGCCATTAGGCAGCTGAGGGAACAGGAAGAAGCTGGGATTCACACCCACAACATCTGCACTAGCTGGGATTCACACCCACAACATCTGCACTACCTCTGCACTGGGGTGAGACAGAGAGCGGGCTGCTGGTGTGGCCGGTGGCTGGGGGCTGTAGGTGAATCCCCAGAGAGCCGCATGCAGCCCCCCCTGGGCCACCTGTTGCCCAGCAATTATTTAAGGACCTGCACCTGCTTTAGGGCCTTGACATACAAGTAAGGCTGGGAGAGAATGTTTGTGTATATATGGGGCGGTGAGGGGGTTAACCAGGCCAATAATAAAGGTATTATACCTGGCTGGTTAACCCAAACCTTGTTGGTGTGTAGAAAGAAAGGGAAATGAATCCCATATATCCGATGCTACTAAAGTCACATGTATTTGGCTATTTAGCTAAAGCCTCCAATCCATATATAACCACAATATAGGAGAATCCCACTACAAGTGTAAAATGATCCAAGTCATGAGGGAAGGTGGCGTATATCGACTAAACCCTGGGTGGGGGGCTAGTGTACAGGATGGTGGATAGAGACAGAGGGCGAAGCATCCGCAGACACGTCCCCCATGTACTCAACAGAGCCCACAAACTGCTGCCCTTACCCGATCCGGTGTCCTCGCTGCCCGTCTAGCCAGTCCAAGCTCACGATAGTTGAAAGGGTGCCGTTACCTATGTGAATGAAGAGCTGTTGATCCGGCTATGTCCCAGCATGCCGAGCGCTCTGGCGCGTCCACAGATTCAAAGGAGTGGCGCCAGCACTTGCGCTGGGAAGGGAATGTATCCCCTGATTGTAGTGGGAAACCTGCGTGCTCCAGCCGATGCAGATAGAAGTAAAAATGGGATGATAGGCGGTCACTGCAATTTGGAGTTACTCTTTGATAAAGTCCCATGTCGGGATGAAACGCGTCAGAGTTTCTTTCTCTGTGATGTGCAGCATTTTGTCTTAATAAAGCTTATTTTTTACTTCAAGTTTGGCCGAGTTCCAAATTGCAGTGACTGCCTCTCATCCTATTTTTACTTCTAAACCTTGTTGGGACTGAAGGGGTTAATTGTGTGTCCACCAAAATGCCATGTTTCCCCTATACCATATCTTTATTGTCCCTGTTTTGCAGCTCAGAAGCTAGCTGCAGTGTTATGAATGAATGGGAAAATGTGTTTACTGTATTCGCTGTGCCAAGCGCTAATTGCATAAGTGTGCCTGCGAGTTAGTGGCTGCATTGAAGATGGGTATCATTTTCTAAACCACAGAATGTCTAAACCACAAAGTCAATTGAATAAGTGGTCTGTGGTCTTGCTGAGCGCTACAATGTATCAAGCCGTCTTGTTATCCACTTAATGTGAATTGGTGAAGTGCGTCTGCAGTTACCGATCAAAGCCAGCACGGATACATTGTATGTCGGCTTGTAACCCAAAACGATTATAGGTCAAACTGCAACCCACATCACAGAGCCCATTCAATTAAGTGGCTAACTTGTTCTAGGAAGGAGCTAGCACTCTAATTTGTTGATTGCAGTTAGTTGCAAATATAACATGAACTTACATATTGTTTTTATGTCCCCCACACATACAGAAAGTATATATATAAAAATATCATGTGTTTCAGTGGGGTTTTAAAATGTGAAGGCAGGAACCCTTTCCTGCCAGTCCGGCAATGAATCCATTAACATGTCAATATGTTATGGATGAATGAGCTGAGGGAGTTTTCATCTCTGTATTTCAAAGGGCTCCCTGCTAAATTGGTGCCCCAGTGTCTAGAGAAGTCCGGAGTTGAAAAGCCTCAGAGACCCTAGATGTTAGGGTGGCCGGGATATTGCTAAGCACCAGATACCGGTGCGAAGTATGGGCTATTCACACTTGTTAGCCAAACCCCAGACTTGCTGTCACCAGGTAAGAGGTTGGGCCCGGTATGCTAAGTAGCTTAGGTGTCACCTTAGTGCATGCTCTTAGCAGACCGGGAAGCAACTTCTGCCCTTTTTGTGAGCTACTGGCAAGTCGGGGATAGGTGGGAAAAGTTGTTCCCACATGAGGATTGGCTAAAGATAGGACCCTTAACCCTATAAAAATGCCTGCAGACCAGTCCTAGTGAAATTCACCTGATTCAACCAAGATACGTCCAAGTTATAGCGTCAGCGGTTCCGGAGTGTGGGGGGTTAACTACATCGTAACGAAGATTCGCACCCCTCTTCCAGAATTCGTTTGAGCTAAGGATTCCCGAACGAATCCTGTAAGGACTAAACTAACATCTTTCCTCCGCCGGAGATACAGGGGTGGCAACTTGTGTCCCTAGCCGAGGATTGTCGCATGGCTCAAATCGCGCACCCACTTGCATGAGTGCAGGGGTGCCCAGAGACTTTGTTTTCAAGTAATTCGTTCCGTGGATATTTGATTTAGTTTCCCCATCCCAGTAAGTTTTTAGCCAGTGTAATTGTGAAGATTTGTGTGTTTGTCTGAAAAGAAATAAATTACAATTTATTTTGCCCTCCTTGTTGTGCTCAATCCAGAATCCCGGAATTAATGTGTTGATGAGACCTGGTCTCCCGTGACAATATATATATATTTAGTGGATGGGATTTTTGGTTGCGGACATTTCGCCCTGACCAAATGACCGCCGGCATTTGGCTGCAGACGGAACCTCCATCCCAGTCAATCCGCCGCTGGAATCTCCGTCACTGGAATCTCCGCCGCCGGCCGCTTCTGTAATAAGGTACGTTTTTAGTGCTTAAGGGGTTAACTTTAGGGGTTTCTGTGATTAGGGTAGGGGTTTTAGCGGTTACATTAGAGGGTTAACTTTAGGAGTCTTAAGGTAACGGGTTGAGGTTTTTAGGGTACGGGTACTATTAAGGGTTAACATTAGGAAGTTTTAGGGTAAGGGGGACTTACCTTAGCGGCGAAGCAGCAATAGGTCTCGGCGGTGAGTGACGTCACGTGACCCCACAGCCTAATTTCATGCCGGGTTACCATGACGACACATCACTGGAAGAGAAGGTAAGTGTGTTATAGAGGCCTCGCGCGGTCCCCCGGCATTTAATTTAAATGCCTTGGGGGAGAGTGCGGGACCTCTACAACTGCTGCGCCCCCCAGTTTGCGCATCCCTGTTGTAAGTTATACAGGATTTGATAGGAAGCCGGGAGAGTGATTTCAGCAGGGGAGACATTGAGACAGATTTAGGAAATAGTAGAGTGATTCTGGCAGCAGCGTTTAGGATAGATTGTAGGGGAGACAGGTGAGAGGCAGGAAGGCCGGACAGCAGGAGGTTACAGTAATCGAGACGGGAGAGAATGAGGGTCTGTGTCAGAGTTTTAGCAGTAGAGGGACAGGAAAGGGCGAATCTTTTAAATGTTCGGAGGAAAAAGCGACAGGTTTTAACTACATTGTGAATGTGGGGGAGGAGTCAAATGTGACCCCCAGGCAGCGTGCTTGTGATACTGGATGTATGACTATACTTCCTAAAAAGATGTAGAAGGGGGAAGTAGGGCCAAGTTTGGGAAGAAGTATGAGGAGCTCCGAGGGACATCCAGGATAGTGTTACCAAGTGTCCGGTATTGAACCGAACTGTCCAGTAAAAAAATTAGCGGAAATACTGGACATGTATGTATATACCGGTATTACCTCTCTGGGCGTGTATGTGTATACCGGTATTACCTCCCTGGGCGTGTATGTGTATACCGGTATTACCTCTCTGGGCGTGTATGTGTATACCGGTATTACCTCTCTGGGCGTGTATGTGTTTACAGGTATTACCTCTCTGGGCGTGTATGTGTATACCGGTATTACCTCTCTGGGCGTGTATGTGTATACCATTATTACCTCTCTGGGTGTGTTTGTGCATACCGGTATTACCTCTCTGGGTGTGTATGTGTATACCGGTATTACCTCTCTGGGCATGTATGTGTATACCGGTTTTACCTCTCTGGGCGTGTACGTGTATACCGGTATTACCTCTCTGGGTGTGTATGTGTATACCGGTATTACCTCTCTGGGCATGTATGTGTATACCGGTATTAACTCTCTGGGCGTGTAAGTGTATACCGGTATGACCTCTCTGGACGTGTATGTGTTATACCGGTATGACCTCTCGTGGGTGGTGTATGTGTGTACCGGTTACCTCTCTGGGACGGTAGGTGTTATCCGGTATACCGTTCTGGCCGCGTGTATGTTATAAAGGTATAACCTCTCTGGGCATGTAGTGTATACCGGATGACCTTCTCGGGGTGGGGTATGTGTGTATACCGGTATTACCTCTCTGGGCGTGTATGTGTATACCGGTATTACCGCTCTGGGCGTGTATGTGTATACTGGTATTACCTCTCTGGGCGTGTATGTACGTATGTGTATGGACATAGTGATCTGACCGGCTTGGGGGGCACAGGATTTCCCCGAGCAGGGAGAGAGCGGGTCTGTTAGGGGGCTGGGCAGCTTCCTCCATCCTACTGGCTGCCGCTGGGTAATGCAGCCAATCAGGAGGAGGTGTCAAGAGCCTGTGGGTGGGGCAAAGGAGAGGAGGAAACAGCATGGAATGTGTGTGTGTGTTTGCACCATTGTGTCCAGTATTTTTGGACAAGCTGCCTGGCCACCCTAACCAGGATAATATAGTGGAGAGACATTCAGAGGCTTTGGTCTGGACGCAGGCGTAAGGTCAGAGTTAAAAAGGTAAATTTGTGTGTCAGCATAGATATATATATATATATGCTGTATATACACATTTCTGTGATATATAACAGCAATGTGGAAGAGAGGTTTGCAACCGCAGTACCTGGCACATCATTAGGAGGGCCTTTATCCAGCACTGAAATCGTCAGGGCTGAAGATGATATTTCTTAAGTGCGTTCAGTTAGCTGCACCTAAAACGTACAGATACAGGTCCCTGCCCTGTGCTGCTTATAATGACATTGTTAGTGTTTCAGGCACGAGTGGCTTTCCCAAAGTCAAATCTTTATGGGCATGTACTGTACAGACATCGTTATATTTTTAGGCAAAGCAGGCGCCTTTAGAGTTAACCTCTTGCCTGCCAAAGGGGCCTGGAGATTGTACTGAAGCAAATCATTCCTTTCCTGACTAACAGGGAAGTGGTTAAAACTTTATTGTTTCTTATTTTTACAACACAAACCCTCGCAGATATATTGTCTCTGTGAACTGAAAGAGAATAAAGCAGTTCCAGATTTCTGTGCCCATGGGATACATTCTTTATAGTGACATTCCCAGGACACGCTTCTAAACGAGCGGTAACGCAATGGATTTTTCTTGGAAAATCATTTTTACATAAACAATCCATTCAATATATATATTACCCTCCCACTGTACTCAAGATAAATACAGCACCTTACAATTGTAACTTCTCCAATGAACCAGTACAGACATTATATCAATAGGCCATGATTCTGATAATTACCATAGTTTCAATATAATTATTATGACTTCTGTGGGTGATATTTTATGCAAGACTATATGGCTTGTGATGGTAAGAATGAGTGACAGTCTTCACTTAGGTGAACCTGCCCTTTCAATGACTTCCCGTGCCCAAGACTAACTCACACTGAGTGGCTGTGTCTCGCAAACTTTTCTTTCCAATGAGCGAGACTGTAATCAGTTTACTGAGAGTCATTCTGAATGAGTAGGCAGTTTGCCAATGAGTGAGATGACTCTCCCAAATGAGAACCCGTCCAATGCGAGACAGTCCTCAAATGTGTGAGACAGTCCCACAATGAGTGAGACAGTCCCCCTTTGAGTGGGACAGTCGCCCTTTGAGTGGGAGAATCTCCCTTTACGTGACACAGTCCCCCAATGAGTGGGGCAGTCCCCCAATGAGTGAGACAGTCCCCCAATGAGTGAGACAGTCTCTCTTTGAGTGAGAGTCCCCCAATGAGTTAGATAATCTTCCAATGAGTGGGACAGTCTCCTAATGAGTGAGACAGTCTACCAAACCAAAAATTACATCTCTGACATTACTTTAATGTTTTATATACTTAACATTGATTTCAATGTGTTATATCTTCTCCCTGATAACCGTCCCCTTAATATAGTAAAGACAATGAGACCCCGTAATACCCATACCCATAATACTCAGCATTCCCCCCAATAGGAGTTTCCACAATGGCCCAAAAAAGTCCATCAGTATGGAAACCAAGGGTATCTTCCCTCAACCAAGATGGCGGCCCAGCTTTCGCCTTCTTGTGACGTGAGAAGCACGCGCTTCCTTTGCTCGTCAGCCGATGCGCGCTGCCATTGGTGGAACGAAGCCCTGGGCGGGCTCGCTGGCAGTCAATCACGCGCGGCTGCGCTCTGTGATTGGTTGGCCGCGTGGGAGAGGGCGGAAGCTTCCGGCCGGTTGCTAGCCTCGGTATGGCTTCCTGTGTGTGCTAGAAGCGGGCTGGTGGGGCCTGCTGGCTGCGCCCTCCCGTTACCCTCCGCCGGCACAGCGAGGCGGGGCCTCAACCGACAAACCCCGCCCCCCGGGACCAGGTCACCCTCTGGCCTTTAACCCTATAACCCTCACACCCCTTTGCACCCTACAGCCACACAGCCTATTAACCCCATAGCCGCTATCCCCAGTGCTCTGCTATACCCTATCACTATACTCTTCTACCCTATACCCTTCAGCATCCTATTACTATACTATAACCCCAGCATCCTATTGCTATACTATAACCCCAGCATCCTATTGCTATACTATAACCCCAGCATCCTATTGCTATACTATATCCTATACCCTATAACCTCAGTATCCAATTACTATACTCTACTATACCCTATAGCCCCAGCATCCTATTACTCTACTATATCCTATAACCCCAGGATCCTATTACTCTATTATATCCTATAACTCCAGCATCCTATTACTATACTATACCCTATAACCCCAGCATCCTATTACTATACCCTATAACCCCAGCATCCTATTACTATATCCTATAACCCCATCATCCTATTACTATACTATATCCCCAGCAACCTATTACTCTACTATATCCTATAACCTCAGCATCCTATTACTATGCTCTGCTATATCTTATACCACATATCATATAACCCCAGCATCATATTACTATACTATACCCTATAATCCCAGCATCCTCTTACTCTACTCTGCTATACCCTATAACCTCAGCATCCTATTGCTATACTATACCCTATAGCCCCGGCATCCTATTACTCGACTATATCCTATATCCCCAGCATCCTATTACTCGACTATATCCTATATCCCCAGCATCCTATTATTATACTCTACTATACCCTATAACCTCAGGATCCTATTACAATACTCTCCTATATCCTATAACCCCAGCATCCTATTACTATATGATAACCCCAGCATCATATTACTATACTATATCCTATACCCTATAACCCCAGCATCCTATTACTATACTCTACTATATCCCCAGCA
>WSYH01001819.1:0-105640 GCA_036426205.1 Ascaphus truei
GACCAGAGAAGTGTCCCCAGATGGATACATAAGGGGATATGATGTTGAGGGGTTGCCCGTGGGTTGAGCCAATGCTCAGTGTGCTCACCCAACCTCTGCCGATGGCTCGTGGGGGCCCGAGGGTTCTCCCAAATCAACAACTCCGGTCACGATGGTAAGGGCTGACTCTTCACAGCCCACCGGGTTTCCGGTTGTGACGTTACTTCCGGATTGTTGTTATTGTTTGTGATTATATTGACATAATTTAATATAAAGGTGTTATCTTACCAGTACCCCTTTAATTGCGCTTCCAAATTTTTTTTTTCTTGTACTACTATTTATCTCAAGGACTGGGGTTCCTTGTTTAGGAAGCTGCGGTATCATTTGGGTTTTGGTTTTTCAACACATTTACCTTTTATGTTGCCAGACCCTATACTGCACCGACACACTTTATTCAAGCAAATACCCAGTATGTACCTGGCAGATACCTGGAATGCGCCGCTCCTCACCTCTGACAAGCCCCGTTGCGTTTGCCTTCCCAGCCTGGGTTCATGCCCGTGAAGCAGCAGTTGAGAAGGAGCTGCCAGATTCAGACACAGATCTGTTTGAGTGTATGGAAGAAACACCCGTGGTTTCAGCTGCAAATGCTCTCCAGAATGAGGGCCAGGCATGGGGGGAAGCAACAGTGGAGGAGGCGGAGCCGGACACAGGAGAGGGGGAGGAGCCTGACCTGATGCAAGGAGAAGGTGAGGGAGCCACCGGACTGAAGGCCATGTATTCTGATGTGGAAGGCCTTAATCAGCAAATTACGGAAGAGGGTATGGAGGTATTGGAAGGAGGGGAACGTCCGCCAAAGAGGAAGATGGAGGAAGAAAATCTTGCTCCTTCAAAGGCAAAGTGCCTGGGAGGAGAAGAGGAAGAGAAGACCAGTGTGATTTTTGATTCAGGGGAGGTGGTGGGGCGTGGTGGGTTTGATGCTAGCCCCTTGCGCTCACCCGCATATCCTCTGACGGGCCTGGCGGATGGGCAGGGTTCACCAGGAGGGCAGAGCCTTTCCTATACGGATGAAGCTGCAGCAGAGAAGTTGATGCTTGGATTTCCGTCTCTGGGGTTTCCCCTGGAGGAAGGTGCTGGACAGAGCTAAGTATAATTGAATATTTAATATATATGCAGCTCCAAAGGAAAAACAAAGGAGGTTGCTGTTTGAGAAACTTAGGTTGTTTTTACCAGGAAGAATGAAAACTTTTGTGTTAGGTGACTTTAATTGTATAATTAGGGAGGGGGATAGGGGGGGTGCAGACAGGGGTAATCCTGACAATTCTGGGGTACTGTTGAAAACAATTATGGGTGATTTTTCTTTTAGGGATACTTTTCAGGTATGGGGGAAAGGAGGAAGGGAATTCACTTGGTTTTGTGAGAGTGGAGGGGTAAAGTCTAGAATTGACCATATTTTTATTTCTGAAGGGTTGAAGGTGGAGAGCTGGAAGGGGTTAGGAGTACTTTTCTCTGACCATGCATGTGTGTTATGTAAAATAGAAGTAGAGGGAGTGGAAAAGTATGGAAGGGGTTACTGGAAACTTAATGTTTCACTATTAGAAAAACCTGGAATCAAGTATCAGTACGGGAAATTGTGTGTTTATTTAAAGAGGAGAATGGGGGAACACATGGGAATATTGGAATGGTGGGAGTGGGTAAAAATTGAAACAAAAAAGTTTTTTATTAGGAAAAGTAAGGAGTTGGCAAGAGAACAAGAGGAAGATTGCAGGAGGGTGATCCTGAGGAAACAGTTTCTCCTCAGGTTAAAAGAGATGGGAAAGGATGTGGAGGGAGATATTAAGAGGGTTAGGATGGAGTCTGAGGAATTACTGGAAAAGAGAGGTAGAAGGATAATTCATGCTGCAAGAGTGGAAGCGGTTGAAAAGAATGAAAAATGTACCTCTTTTTTCTTTAAAAAAGCGTTTACAGGGAAGTCAAGTCCAATTCCTGTGCTAAATGAAGAGGGGGCAGAGGTAAAGGAAACGGGAAAAGTTCTGAAAGTTTGTGAGAATTTTTATTCCAAGTTATATGAGGAAAAGGATCGTGATATGTCCTTAGAATAAGATCTAGTTGAAAAAATTTAGAAAAAGTTAAGTAAAGATGACCAGGATTTCTTGGTGAGAGATTTAAACAGTGAAGAATTAAATGAGGTAATAAGGAATGGAAGGAAAGGGAAATCACCGGGCAAGGATGGGTTACCACATGAATTTTACTCCTATATGTGGGACATAATTGGAGAAGAGGTATTTAAGTTATGCATCACAATTTTTAAGTTAAGAGAAACACCGGAATACTTCAAAGAAGGTATAATTGCACTAATATTCAAAAAAAAGGGGGACAAAAGAGACCTTAAAAACTGGCGTCCCATAACCCTGCTGAATTCAGATTATAAAATTGTGGCAAAAGTGATAATGCAAAGACTGAAGCCTTTTTTATGCAAATTGGTGGAAGAAGAGCAGGTGTGTGGTGTACCAGGGAGACAGATGGTAGGGAATCTAATTCTCCTGCGAGATTTAATTTGGTATTGTTTGGAACGAAAACAGCCGCTAGTTATTGCAAATATTGATTTTGAGAAGGCTTATGACCTTTTGTCTCATGCCTTTTTGTTTAAAGTCCTGGGAAAGTTAGGAATACCAATGGAAATCGTTAGGTGGATAGGAAGTTTATATAAAGGAATTAACAGTAGAGTTTTAGTAAATGGCTGTTTTACTGAGAAAATTTGGGTGAAATCAGGGGTAAGGCAGGGGTGTCCCCTGTCCCCGCTGGCGTTTATTTGCACTATAGAGCCTTTGTTGCAGATTATTAGAGCAGACAAGGTGGTGAGAGGGGTTGAAATCCCAGGGAGTGGGGGAAGAAACATTAAAAGTCCTAGGATACATGGACGACCTAACCCTGGTATGCACTACTCAGGGGGCTCTTCATAGAGCGCAGTTACATATTTACAATTTTTGTCACGCTTCAGGGCTGAGAGTGAATTGGGGGAAAAGTGCCTGTAAGGCCTTTGGGGCTTGGCATGAGTTGGAAAAATGTGGGATCCCGGTGGAAGGGGAACAGCTAAGGCTGTTAGGGGTTTATTTCGATGAGGACTTTACAGGGGAGATAAATTGGGTAAAGGTTGGGGAAAGAATAAAGGAAAAAATTAATTTTTGGACCCTAAGAAAGCTTTCTATGGAAGGGAAGATTTTGGTAACAAAAGCGGTGTTGGTGCCAATTTTACTGCATATAGGGCTGGTGTTTCCCCCTGCGGCAAAATGGATTAGGAGAATTACTCATTTTTTGTTTATATTCCTGTGGGGGTCAAAAAATGAGAGATTAAATAGAGAAATCGTATGGAAGGAAAAAGGGAAAGGTGGAAAAGGGGCCCCCAGGATAGAGGTTATCCTGGGAGCAAAGTATGCTCAGCTTTGTATAAAGAGAATTCAGAGTGAAGATACAAAGGCGGCCTGTTTAGCAAGGTATGCGGCTGGGGATTGTTAAGGAGGCTGGGACTGTTCAGCACAGATTTGAAGAGGCCACTCTGTTTTGTGACCCCAGATAACTATAGGGTCATCGAACATTTCATAAGAGGTTTTAATTTAAGGGATGTAGAAAAGTCCTTATGGGAAGATCACAGGAAAATAAGGGCTGTGATTCTGGGGAGAGACAGTTATGAATGCTGTGGGAATCTGAATATTTCTCAACTAAAACTTATGTGGAAGAACATAGATTTCAAGGGTCTATCTAATATTCAAAAAGATATTGCTTGGATGGCTGTGCTCAATTGTCTGCCAGTCCGAGTCTTTAAAAAAAGACGACGTATGACAGTGTCGGATAGGTGTCCAAGGGAAGGATGTGGTGGCGTAGAAGACATAGTACATTTATATTGGAACTGTTCTTTTGTTAGGGCTGTGTGGAGAAACCTAGCAAAGCTAATTAGAGATCTAGGAGGAATCCATATGTTGGAGTTCAATATGATGCTTTATGGGTTAAGTGAGTTAAAAGGGGAAAAAGGTTGGGTACTATGGAAAATAATAAATTGTGTAAAAGAGGTTGTGTGGATGGTAAGAAGTATGATGATATTCAATAATGAAATGTTAGATGTGAAAGCATGTACTAGAATTATTTTAAGTAAAATGTATACATACTACTTGTTGGATCAGAAAAGGTTGGGGAAAATGGAAAGTGATGCATTGTGGAAAGTGAATAGCTGGAACAAGATGGTTAAGTGTTAGAAGAGTCAACTAGTCGGAGGAGGAGGAGGGGTTTGTAACTTGTGTGAATATGAAGTATGTTTTTGCCAGATCGTAAGGCAAAAGGGGTATGTACATCGCAAGTTTATGTGAAATATCCTTGGGGATGATAATTGAGGAGGTTATAGAAAAAGTGTTAGAAGCTACTGCTTTGAGATGTGTGAGTGGGGATGGAAGTGAGCGAATGCGTTTGCTTTTACGGAAAGGGAAAGAGGGTATTTATGAGAAGTTCTAGGTTTTTAGAAGTACTAGAGTACTGTCTGGGACCTTTTACGTGGAGTTACCGGAGAGAAGAGGTGGGCCGGTGCTCCCCTCCACGGCGGGCGCCGTGGGGGAAAAGCATACGGAAATGTATGGAAGGGAGGGATGGCTGGGAAGGAAGAATGGCCTGAATGGGATGAAAGTGTGTATTTGTGTTGTGAAAAGTAGTATTCTGTGGGGAAAGGAAGGAGAAGAAAATGTAGACATATTATGTTTTGGTGTTTTGATAATGTTATGTGGCTGTTGTCATTATGGTGTGTTTATGTGGTTTCCAAGAAAGTCTGTAAACTTAAAAAAATGTGTTGAATAAAAAAGTTTAAAAAAAAAAAAGAAAAGAAACAGCTGTCTGTGGGTGGTTTTCTGGGTATGCACCTTAACCCTGGCTGTGCTCAAAGCTGTGACCATGCAGCAAGTTTAAGCCTATAGGGAACCATGTTAAAAATGGTTTTTGAAGCAAAAAGTGGCACTGTGTGCTCATTTTTTTTTGCACACTGCACACACTGCACACACTCTCACTGCACACACTGCACACTGCACACTGCACACACACTGCTAACTGCTCACACTGCACACACTCTCACTGCACATAATGCACACTGCACACACTCTACACTGCACGCACACACTCTACACTGCCCACTCACTGCACACACTGCACACACTCTCACTGCACACACTGCACACTGCACACACTCTAC
Source organism: Ascaphus truei (assembly GCA_036426205.1). Classification (NCBI taxonomy): domain Eukaryota; kingdom Metazoa; phylum Chordata; class Amphibia; order Anura; family Ascaphidae; genus Ascaphus; species Ascaphus truei. The sequence goes on from WSYH01001819.1 coordinate 5,204, forward strand.
ACTGCACACACTCTACGCTGCACACACACTGCTCACTGCTCACACTGCACACACTTTCACTGCACACACTCTACACTGCACGCACATACTCTACACTGCACGCACACACTCCCGCCCTGCACCTCACATCACTTCCCCCCCCTCTGCCCCTCACATGTCAGCAGCCCAGCCCCCCCATACATGTCAGCAGCCCACCCCCCCCATGCCCATGGAAACCATGCCTGCTTGTGACAGTGTCGCAGCTGGTGCAAGGTTCAACGATGACATCGTGGTGGCAGAAATACTTCCAGGGAAAATGAGGGAAGAACTGTATATCTGCTTGCTTTAGAGATTCACGTGGGCCGGTAGACACGAGTATAGAAATGGAAGTGATTCAGGGCAATTGATCACAGCCTCTTAGCTGATGTAGTGTGGAGTTAAGCTGCTGTCAGTCGCGCCTTTGGTTTTCATTTCACATGTCTGCTGTTCCCCCATATGTCCTGTCTCCCATCAGCTGTTGCTCTCTGTCTCCTATCAGCTTTTTTACACTCTATCTTCTGTTTCACACCAGCAGTTTGCTCTCCTCTCTCCTCTCCTCCCCGGCAGCCTGCTATTGAAGAGGGAGGGAGAGGGAGGGGGCTGGGAGGGAGAGGGAGGGGGCTGGGAGAGAGAGGGAGGGGGCTGGGAGAGAGAGGGAGGGAGGAGGGATGAATCGCCGCCATTTTTTAAAACTTTTTTATTTATTTATTTATTTAATTAACTGGCGCCCGGCCAGAGTCATCGCGGGCCGCACAGAGAGGCCAGACGGGCCGCATGTTGTGCAGACCTCTTCCTTCCCTCCCTCCCTCCCGATCAGGCGCGCGGCGGCCATTTTTTTTTACATTAGCGCGACCCCGTTACTAACGCGGTGGTCTCGGGGTGGACCCCGAGGACCGCATTATAACGGGGTTTACCTGTATATATATGTCAATGAAAAAATAGTTTGCACTCACGGTTTCTCAAATGAAGGCAGATGCTCGTCCCATATAGAAACATGTACAGGGTAACCAGGGAAATCCAGGTAACAAAGAGACAGCACACCGCAATATAATGAAGTAAATAAAGTGTATTAACAACACAGGGCAGCCAACGTTTCGGTCCTCAGAGTGGGACCTTCCTCAGGGCTTATATATATATATATATATATATATGCCCCTCCCTCTCTCTACTCTCTCTCTTCTCTCTCTCATAACTGCCCTCCCCTCTCCTCTCCTCACTGCCCTCACCTCTCCTCTCTCTCTCACGCCGCTCTCTTCCCTGCCCCCTCTCTCTCCTCCCACCTCTCTCTCTTCACCCTGCCCCCTCTCTATGAAACGTAGAATTGCCCAAAAGAACCATTTTCATACAACATGTCCACTATCAGGGGCTCTAAATGTATTAATTGGACAAATAACACAATCAATGTTCATTTTTAATACTTTGTCAAGAATCCTTTGCTGCAAAGACTGCTTAAGTCTGGAACGCATGGCATCACAAACACTGGGTTTCCTCCTTTGTGATGCTTTGCCAGGTCTTTCAGCTTATACTGCAGCTGTCTTCATCTGTTGTTCTCGTGGGTCGTTTCTGCCTTAAGTTTTGTCTTCAGCAAGTGAAAGGATGCTCGGGTCGGTTGAGATCAGGTGATTGACTCTGGCCATTGCAGAATATTCCACTTCTTTGCCTAAAAAACCTTGGGTTGCTTTCACAGTATGTTTTGGGTATGTCTAATTAACTTCGCTGACATCTGAGCAGACAATATATCCCTATACACTTCAGATTCATCCGGCTGCTTCTGTCTTCTTGTCACATCATCAATAAACACTATGACCCAGTTGCATTGTAGCCATGCTGCCCATGCCTCCATCACAACGGCCTTCCACCGTGTTTTACAGATGATGTGGTATACTTCGGATCATGAGCCGTTCCAACCTTCTCCATACTTTTCTTCCCATCATTCTGGTACAGGTTGATCTTAGTTTTCATCTGTCCAAGAATGCTGTCCAGAACTGGGCTGGATTTTTTGATATTGTTTTGGCAAGTCTAATCTGGCCTTTCTATTCGAGGCTTATGAATGGTTTGCACCGTGTGGGAACCCTCGGTATTTGCTCGCTGAATTCTTCTCTTTATGGTAGACGTTGGATAATGATATGCCTACTCCTGGAGAGTGTTCTTCAATTGGCTGGATGTTGTGAAGGGGTTTGTCTTTACCAGGAAAGGATCCTACGATTCATCCACCAGTTGTGTTGCAGAGCTCACCAGTGCGTTCTTTTTTTCTCAGATGTACCAAACTGTTTGATTTGGCACTCCTAATGTTCCTGCTATCTCTCTGATGGATTTTTCTGGTTTTTTTTTGCAGCCTAAGGATGCCTGTATTTCATTGAGAGCTCATTTGACCGCATGTTGTGGGTTCACAGCAACAGCTTCAAATGCGAATGCCCACCTGGAACAACTCCAGACCTTTTACAGACCTGCTTTGTATGATGAAAATAACGAAGGAATAGCCCACACTGTCATTGAAACAGCTTTTGAGTCAATTGCCCAATTATTTTGGTCCCTTGAAAAAGAGGGGCACCATAAATTAAGAGATGTATTCCTAAACCCTTCCTCCAATTTGGATGTTGAATACCCTCAAATTAAAGCTGATAGACTGCACTTTAGCCATATCCATTATTAACTGTAACTGAATATATTTTGGTACACAGCCAAAATAACAAAACTTGATCAGTGTCCAATTTATTCGGACCTAAACGTAAAATAACAGCAGATTTTTTCAATCTATTGTTAAAACATTTTGGAACATTTTGTCAACAGACCTCTGCTAAGAGACTTATGGTCGCTTATGGACCCAAAAACTTGGTTGTCAAAAAGTCTAGACAACTAGCGAACGTAGTCCTCATCAAGTATGCCCAAATCATTCAAATAATTTTGATCAAATTTACTTGGTGCTTTCCATGTGGCAAAATGTAGACTGCAATATGTACAGAAGACAAGTTTTTCTTAACAAGAAGGGACCAAAACGAATAAATTATTTAATTAATTACGGTAAAACAAATCATGTTGGTCTACAGTAACAGTGGCAGCCCGCTTTCATGTTCCTGCGGCCGCCACCCGGGCAATGTCGGCAGAGCGTCTGTTTTTTTTTTCCGACGCGTGCCGAGCGCTCACTGGTGAGCCGGTCACGCGGCCAGGGTGCGTGCGCGCGTGGAAGACAACGGGAAGAAGGGTTGGGGGGTTGCAGGGGTGGTGGTGTAATGGGGGGTGAGTATTGTGGTGTGCTGCCCCCGGAAACGCGGAGAAGCAGAGGCGGACCAGCCAGGGGGTTCGCGAGTGAGGGGCAGATGACGGGCTGCGCTGGGTCCAATTTCGGCGCCGCCAAAGCATAACAAGCCACGGGAACGAGAAGAAACGGGTAAATCTTAGAATGAAGCTGGCCGCAGCAGTTATGATGCTTAACCTGGTGGGTGTAATATGAGATACGCCAGAGGTGGGGCGTTGGAACGAGGAGGCTATTTTGTTTGGTCCATGTTTTTTTTTATGTATACATATTTGAAGTTTTATATAAATTGATTTTCTGGTGAGTTTCCCTGTTTTTTCCTCGGTAGCGACATACACTTGATTATTCACCCTTGAACTCATTTGGCCATTTTAAAAAACCCATTTTTTGGTGGGGTTTTTGCACACATCGTGCAGCTTTCCTTCCTGAAGTGTATAGGCCTTTTAATTCTGGCACTTTCCCTCTATGTGGTTTCTTTTATTCTTAATTTTTGTTGCTCAAACCTGTTGCAGAAACTGTGGCAAACACAAGCACAACAAATTTTACCTGGACGGTCTCCGGGGCACCTTAAAATTCAAGGGCCGCCTCTCATCCCAACTTCTGACAACCATATGTACTGTGGAGGATACGCGTTCATAGGTATATACCAGGGAGACATAATTGGGGAAATAAACATTGGCTGTTATTTAGCACGTATCTTTCAAAAACAACACCGCTTTAATGGTAGAACACAAACAAATATTATGTAAAATTGTTCCAGTTGCAAAACATATGCAGAACTGGAGCACAAAATACACCAGAATGTATACAGTTAGTAGGCAACGCTTATTTAACATTTTACCTTAAATAGCGGGTTACATTCTAGGTATGTTGCTGGGTAATGTGCGGGTTATGGTTTCGGGCTAAGTTGAGGACACGGTTAAGGCAATATCTTTGCATTGACTAACGACCCACTAGGTATTAACACAACAGGGATCTCCTGGTATTCCAATCAGTTTTGAATGGGACTGAGCCAGGTGACCCCCGTGTTAATCTGAGGATAGCCATTACTCAATGCAAAAAAGGCTGGGGCTAGTTAAGGGGTAAGTATTTCAAATGTACCGTTTTGTGGTACCTGGGTCTTTTGGGAAATTACCACTGTTTTTTGTTAGAATATCGACTGCCTTCCTACTTATATGTATTTAAAACAATGTTTTTTATTCAGCAATGTTGTTTTTTTCGTTTGATACATTTTTGTGATTGTTTTATGCAGCCAAAAGAATTTGAAAAAAAACAAAAAGGCCCCTAATACAGGCCCTAATGATATTCTGCTCCTTTCAGAAAAAAATTCCAGAAATAAAAGATTTATCAAATCTGTTTATCAACATAGTGATAAGATACTAAATTAAATGGGTTTTTTTCCATTTTTTTTCCACTGTACTAGTTGCACTGCAGTGAATCTGTTGTTTTTTTTAAGATTGAATTTTGTGCTACGTGATCACCAGCTTTGGTTGCCCACTTTTAAATGACGCATATTTCAGGAAACAACTCTATTACACCCAGTGATGATGTTACCTGTCCATTTAACTCTAACTATAAATGTAATCAGAACTTCTGCAAAAGGGTATCATATTTGATTTTGATTATTATTGTTTATTGACACAATGCCTGCATTATTCACGGTGCATACAGTATTCATGACGCATAAGAAAAACACATTAACATTATAATTATAGATAAAGATTAACAGATGAGCATAAACGGTTTACAAAATTACAGTATGCTACAACTTTACCTAAAATGTGTGAAATGAACTTTTAAAAAGTCAGCAGAAAATGCAGCTTTGGTTTTGCTAAAAAGATTTTTGGAACATATTCCACCCACTACCCCCAGCGTCCCCCGTCCCCCAACCACAATAAAAATCATTTTTTTGTACAGTAGAGGCAACGTTTTTCTAACATTTGCCGTAAACTAGCCGGGTTACATGTCTGGGTATGTGCTGGGTATGTTTGGGCTAGTTTGATGACGTTTTAAGGCATTTCTGCATGACAACGACCCATAGGATTAAACAGCAGGGATCCTGGCAGTCCAATTCAGTTGAATGGGACTCCCAGGGACCCCCGCTGTTAATCTGATAGGCCAAATCAATGCAGAAATGCTGGGGCTAGTTTTAAAGGAAAGTTTAAGGCATGTTTTCAGAATGTACCTGGGTGTTTCCTGGGTTTTTTGGGGAATTGCCACTGGTTTTTGTTCGAATAAGAGTTGCCTCTACTGTATGTGCAACTGCCTCTGTGATACAACCAACACACTCACTGCCCCCTGGCAGGTTCCTTTCCAATGTGATATGCACATGTAAGTATACATTCAGGACTCAGGCCTCCACCTCAGAACAGGATATCAGCCGGGGGCCTATAAGAAAGAGGTTAGCAAGAATGGGGGGGGGGGATGTGAATATAGAAACTGTAAACTGTAGAAGGGCTTTAATTTTTTTGTAGTATTTGGCTAATTTCAATCTTATTTAACAAAGGTGTCATGTAAATATTGATTAGTAATATATACATAAAGTAGCATAATAAAATTATTAACCCCCTAATAACTACAGAGTTTATGATGGCAAGCATGCTATTGTAACTCAAGAAATTAATTATCCTCCTCCTATCTACCTATGTCATGCCATAGAGGCTAGTAAGGCACACTAGGAGTTAATCCTTCCCACTCAACCACACTGGGCCTAAATCTCTCAGCTAACATCATCAACCACCCTCAGTACCCTCCAACATACCTGTACCAAACCCCATATCCCTCTAATAATGGCTACAGGCCTAATAACTAAATATATCTAATATGAATACAGGCCAATGGCATTAAAATCTAATAGGAAACAGCTAAAATAGAACTATATATATATTAACTTAGTTAACCTCACACTGATGATACCCATCAATGTTGAAACATGTCTGTGAGTGGGTTTAATGGCTTTGCATCTCATCCAAGCCTCTGTCTGGCTGTGTTTAAAACAGCATGCATTGGCTTGAGGATTTGTTTGTATGATGAGCTTGTTGAAAAGGTGGACTGAGTGCTCATTGCATGTATTTCCCAGAATCCCTTGCTGCAGTGGAAGCGCTGTTAGCTGGGCGATAATGGGAAAGACAGGGTTCGACCTGTCTAAGACATGCAAATGAGCATAAGTAATATGTTACAGTTGCTTTAAGCTTTACTGTGGAAAGGTTTTTGTCATTTTTACCCACATAACAGTTAATCATTGTGGTGATTATATATACTATATCTATATATATATTCTATTATATATTCATAGTGTTGACAATCACCAAAAAATCTACTCGCCACACACAAAAACTACTCGCACTAGTACCAAACTGAAAAAAACGTGACGCCGCGGGAAACCAAATAGAAGACCTGAACAAGAAGACTCATAAACTAAACAAAGGCACAGTTAAACGCAAAAAAATTAAAAATTTTGACAAAAAGAAAGTAGTCATCCCGGAGGTTTCGTCCGGGTCTACGGACCTTTCTAAAGTATGAACCCTATGCCTGTGATGATTCTTATATAGGTGTTACTGCACTATGATTGGTCATAATGACGTGGCGAGAGGGAGGTAAAAACCTCCACCTGCAGAATAATGATGGATTAAGCTAGTTTTACACACCCATTACCGAGATCCATCACATATTAGACACAAAACAAAATGTGAAAAACATAAATATCCCAAAGAAAACGTTTTAAAAAATAATTAAAAACAAGAGTTAAAAACAAAGACTGATGATAAATCACGGTTAGATTATTGCATAAGAAAAAAATACATGTTAGGAAAGCGATACCATATTATGAATGAATTCTGATATAGGCATATGATTATAAATATACTCCAACTCACTACATTGAATAAATAGGTACCTCTTGAGGAGTAAAAGATGACATGATAATCGTTAAACTGTAACAACATGTAAGGACTTAAATGTAGTCCAAATTTCCCACATTAAATGGTAAGTAATTTACATTTAGAGTATTGAATGACATGATAATCATAGACCATAATAACAAAAATGAAATATTGTCACGTGAATACCCTTACTGATAAAAAAGTATACAGAGGCATACAACATCAAAGGTTCACTTAAGCCATCCCGCAGGATAAGACAGAGAGATATAAATATACACTGGAGATATTCACAGTGGGATGATTATGGGATTGATGACTATGTGGAAAATGTTTTAACTCCATTCCTGATTTATACCTGATGGAAAAAGGGTACCTAAGGTAGTAATCAGACAATTTCACGTTATATCTCTCTGTCTTATCCTGCGGGATGGCTAAGTGAACCTTTGATGTTGTATGCCTCTGTATACTTTTATCAGTAAGGGTATTACGTGACAATATTTACATTGTTATTGAGGTCTATTGATTATCATGTCATTCAATACTCAAATGTAAATTACTTACCATTTAATGTGGGAAATTGGACTACATTAAGTCCTACATGTTGTTACAGTTTAACGATTATAATGTCATCTTATACTCCTCAAAGAGGTACCTATTATTCAATGTAGTGAGTTGGAAGTATATTATAATCATATGCCTATATCAGAAATTCATTCATATATATTGTATACGCTTTCCTAAATGTATTTTTTTCTATGCAATATCTACCGTGATGTATCAGCAGTCGTTTGTAACTTTGTTTTTAATTATTTTTTAAAACGTTTCTTTGGGATTATTTATGTATTTTCAACATTTTGTTTGTGTGTCTAATATGTGATGGTCTCGGTATGGGTGTGTACAAAACTAGCTAATCCACATTATTCTGCAGGTGGGAGGTTTTACTCTCCACGTCATTATGACCAATCATAGTGCAGTACACCCTATATAAAGATCATACAGGCATGGGAGTTACTCTTGAAAAAGTCCGTGACCGGACGAAACACGTCAGAGGAGACTATGGCTGTTCACTTGTTGATCAATAAAGTTTTTTATTTTCTACATGCGTTTGGCTGTTTAGAGGAGTCCGTGACCCGGCGTCACTCGTTTTTTCACTTATCCCTTCTACTTCCGGCTGGAGCACACAAGGACACCACTACACAACGGAACGCTGGGCAACCTCGTAACCAGCACTTCGGCCAGATCACACAAGGAGTCGTGAGTACGACCGCTGGGTCTATACCGGGACACAGGGCGTGGGTGAGGCGTCCTGCTACCGGTTTAAAGGGACTTTTTACGGGCATTTCCCTGGACGTGCCGCGGGTATTTCCCCCGGTCCAAAGCCCCCCGCCCTGTCTAGTCTGCACGGCTATATCTTGGTTGCCTATTGTCTTTACCACTCAAAGGATGTCCACCTCTTGCGTCCATGGACTTGCATAATTAAAACCACCACGGTTTTTGGTAGCCACGGTATCCCGAGGGGTCCGTCCCCTATCTCTTGTCTAGTACCAAACGTGTGCTGCTTGGGCCATAATATTACTCGCCGGGGGTTTAAATCCACTCGCCCGGGGGCGAGCAAAAAGTATAGGTTTGTCGAACACTGTATAATCTATATATATATCTATATATATCTTATTTATATATCTCTAGATATCTCTCTATATTAGTATATGTATTTATAACACATATATATACATATATAACACACACACCACATACACACAGAGAACCACCAGGAAATCCAGTAACAAGAGACAGCACATCACAATTAATGAAGTAATAAAGTGTATTAACAACAAAGGGCAGCCAACGTTTCGGTCCTCAGAGTGGGACTTCCTCAGGGCTTGGGCATAGAGGGGCAGTGAGAGAGAGAGAGAGAGAGAGAGAGAGGGGGGGAGGGGCAGTGAGAGAGAGAGGAGAGAGGGTAGGGGCAGTGAGAGAGAGAGAGGGGAGGGGCAGTGAGAGAGAGAGAGAGAGGGGAGGGGCAGTGAGAGAGAGAGGGGAGGGGCAGGGAGAGAGATAGAGAGAGGGGAGGGGCAGTGAGAGAGAGAGGGGGGAGGGGCAGTGAGAGAGAGAGGAAGGGGGTAAGAAAGGGGGATTGAGAGGGAGAAGGGGGGATTGAGAGGGAGAAGGGGGGATTGAGAGGGAGAAGGAGGGATTGAGAGGGAGAAAAGGGGGGATTGAGAGGAAGAAAAGGAGGGATTGAGAGGGAGAAAAGGGGGGATTGAGAGGGAGAAAAAGGAGAGTTTGAGAGGGAGAAAAGGGGAGAAAAATAGAGAGAGTGAAGGAGGGGCAGTTTAAGAGAGAGCGGGAGGGGCTCACAGGGCCACTGACACAGGGGGCTCTGGTGGAAACTCTAGTCCTGGACCCGGGAAAGGTGTGTGTGTGTGTGTGTGTATTCATTTGCATGTCTTAGACAGGTCTGAAACCCTGTCTTTCACCATTATCGCCCAGCACACAGCACTTCCACTGCAGCAAGGGATTCTGGGAAATGACATGCAAATGAGCACTCAGTGCCACCATTTATCTCAAGCTCACATTACATGAACAGCCCTTAGCCAATGCATGCTGCTTTAAACACAGCTTTTAAGCAAGGACTTGGGAGATGCAAAGCCAGTTAACCCACTCGCAGACATGTTTCAACCTTGATGGGTATCATCAGTGTGAGATTGGTTGCTGACATGCAAATGAATATACAGGAATATTTACAGTTGCTATATGCTATACTGTGGAGGGTTTTTGTCACTTTTTTACCCACCATAACCTTAATAAATGTGGTGATTACCTACTCTTTAATCTCAAATGAGCAAAAGCCCTGAGGAAGGTCCCACTCTGAGGACCGAAACGTTGGCTGCCCTGTGTTGTTAATACACTTTATTTACTTCATTATATTGCGGTGTGCTGTCTCTTTGTTACCTGGATTTCCCTGGTTACCCTGTGTGTGTGTGTGTGTGTGTGTGTGTGTGTGTGTGTGTGAGAGAGAGGGGGAGAGAGAGGGGGAGAGAGAGGGGGAGAGGGGGAGAGGGGGAGAGGGGGAGAGACTGACTGACTGACTGCTGTCCCAGAGAGAAGGGGACAGAAAAGAGTTCTCCCCAGCTGTGGAAGCTGGCACAACCCCCCTAAGCTTGCTGGACGGTGCGCGGAGCCTGCTGGGACTGACAGGGTTGTTAATCCCAGGAAGAAGGAAGGACAAGAGACCATGCTGAAGTGGAGATGTCCTACGCTTAACATTGAACTTAAAAGGGGAGATTCTCTGAACTCTCGTGGGACCGAGCTCCCCTAGGAAGGAAGGATGCGAGACTGTACTGAAGCGGGGACATCTGCACCAAAGGAATAACAGATAAGCGAAACCCTTTTTTGCTGTGTTCAGAGACTTTATATGTGTTCAGCTATAATAGTACCTGTTTGAGGTGGTAACCAGCTTAGCTGTCCATCCAGGTAGTTTGGTTTGAAGCCAAGTGTGTAGTTAGTCTCCTAAGAGGAGTAGGAGTTGGTTTATGATTTCATTTTGACTTAAAGGGACAGTGGGCCTGTTAGTATATTATATATATTATAATAAACCCCATATAGAGAAATACTACATTTCCTGCCTTAATCTGGGACTAAAATATTAAAGATGTGATGCCCACGTGGTATATATATATATCGACAGTACAGCGCGTGCAATAGCGGTTACCGCCAAAACGGGAGAATCACGTGGTAAGCTATGCAAGATGCAAGCTTTTATTTTGCAAAAACGTGCCTGGTTTGGCGCGTTAAAACTGAAGCCGCGCCCATATTCAGTGCCTAGGCTCCTGGATCCACCAGGGGGAGGAGGCATCGATTGGAGTGACACCATGAGGGGCATAGCCGGATGTAGCTACTGCACCCTGCATATGCACGTGGTGACTGAGGGGGTGAAGATCTACAATAGGCTTGCTCCCTGTTTCTGCAACACTCTGACTGAACAAGTTGCTATCCGTTATGTGCTACCATGAGGAATCCTGGTGGTGAAAATAAATGGGAAGGAGTTTCTCCAATTTGTCTGCTCGCTATGCAACTGCCCTGGTGGGGAATTGGAAGCCAAGTCCCGCTGTAAGAGGTGTGGTGTACCATACCTCCTGCCACAGATGCCGCCTCAACCTGCGCCCAGCCTAACGGAAATAAGGGGCTTCAATGACCTAATATGTGGGCTACAAAAGCTCATGTACGATGCCTCTCCATGGGAAGAGCAGGGCTGTTTGCTGGACCTCTATGACCTGTGCCATGCTGATCGGTGATGCCTGGACGTGGGCTACTGCTGGGATTATGGCCGATGGAGTGCTGAAAAGGGAGTGGACTCTCTGGAAGCAGATGCTAAGAGGAAACTGTTTCCCCGATTCTGAATTTAATTATGAATACCAGTGCAACTTACCTGCCGAGGTGATCGGGGAAGATGGCCCCTTTTCACCATCGCTGGTGGTGCAAGAGCGGGTCCGCTACTTACAGTCTGCCGCCAGCTATATGGTTCCCGCGGATGCAACAGCCCTGCTGAATGACGAGGGTGCTTCAGCCAGCTTGTTCCCGTGGAGGCGTCCATCTTGGAGGTACTGGTCGGTACTTTTTTTTCTGCAGTTGCTACCACCCTTTCAGTGCAACCGGAAGTCGTCATCAAGGATTCGTCCACCTGGGCAGATACGGAAGCAGTGACCTCCGCTCCAGTGAGTAAGGCCATGGCCAACCTTTTCTTGCTGCAGTCCTGTGCCGTTGACAAGGCGCGAGACCGTAGGGCAACCGAGGACCTAACTGCCCACAAATTACTTATGGTAATGGGCCACAGTCGGCGCAAAAATTCTGAGACATTGGGACACATTTCTGGGCTTAAGGCCCCATCGGACCCTGCCCAGGACACTGATATTGCTTCAAAACCTGAACAGGACAGTAACAGGGACTTAACCCTGTTAAGAAACGTTCCTCTAATCCAGCAGTGTGCTGGTTAATTGCACACCTGCAATCAACCAACCCCACCTGCCTAATCAGAGCTCTCTCAGAAATAGCCTGTTCTGAGACAGGAAGGAGGATTCCTGAGTCTCGCAATTGGGGGCTGAAACAAGGAAGGACAGATGTCTTGAGCTGCAAAGAGACTGCAGGCTGACAGCAAGACAAAAGGGAGCAGACCTCTCTATACCTGAACAGACATTGCCTTAGCAGACAAGGATGCTGACCCAGGATAGCAGAGAAGCCTTCCCCTACAGCTATAAGAGACAGATAAGACTTTCTTATGGGACTGTTGTATATCTGTATAAATGTGTATACAGGCATACCCCGCATTAACGTACGCAATGGGACCAGAGCATGTATGTAAAGCGAAAATGTACTTAAAGTGAAGCACTACCTTTTTCCCACTTATCGATGCATGTACTGTACTGCAGTCGTTATGTACGTGCATAAGTGGCGTAAATAACGCATGTGTAACAGGCTCTATAGTCTCCCCGCTTGCACACAGCTTTGGTACAGGTAGGGAGCCGGTATTGCTGTTCAGGACGTGCTGACTGGCGCATGCGTGAGCTGCCGTTTGCCTATTGGGCGATATGTACTTACTCGCGAGTGTACTTAAAGTGAGTGTACTTAAAGCGGGGTATGCCTGTATATATTTGGGGCTGGTAATTAGCTTAGCTAAACACCCAGTTAGAGAGGGCTGGACTACATGTGTAGATATTCTCCAAAGTGGAGTAGGTTTTCTTTTTGCTGTGTTAAAGGGACAGGCGCAATAAAGCCTAATTTTAGTTTCACTTTAAACGGTCTCCATTGCGTACCTCTTAACACGTCTCTTACAAGGACAATGTAGTGTGGGGTGGGTTTGATGATGATGTGCCCGGGGGAATGTCGGATTATTCTGTGTCCTCTAGAGGTCATGTAAATCTGTTGTTTCTAGGCCATCATCCACTAAGGGTTCTGTGACCGAGGAATATAATGTTTTGCCTGGTAATAATGTGAGGAAGGTTGTACACTGGTAGGATCCACTATTACAGGGGTACGTGCCACATATGAATAGATCCAGGTTCCTGCTAATGAATGCTGATAAAGTGGATCACTGGTGGGAAGAGGGGGAGTTTACCCCTGAGGAGAGGTTATCAGGGATCGCAGTAGAGATATTACCCTTGGAATGATATCACCTTCAGGTCTGGAGGTGGTAAAGCATGAGCCTATAAAAAAAGAGCCACTGTTATGGGTACTGCCAGGGCAAGCCTGTGGGCAGAATCTCATCAAGGATAGTAGGGCTGATAGAATAGTGCTACAGCCTTACAGATAATCTCATGGATACGACTATCCTTATGTAAATGAACCCCTAATGAGAGAAGCTGAGGCTAATAGGGAGAAATCGGTCCGAGACGCCATTTTAGACTACCTGTCTGCCCGCTATATGTATTGTTGCTTGTTATTACAATGAGGAAAATTAGGTATCCTACCTAATAAAGAGTGTGGAAAGTAGGCATGAACATCTACCTAGATAGGGTGGAATATATTTCAGAGAGGGGCCAGAAGCGTTGCTATTCGGTAACAGTACCGGATAGTGAGGGCAGGATGGTACATGAGCCTGACCCAGCCCATTATTATTAATGTACTGAGTGTGGGTTCTCCAGTGTAGGGAGGATCATGTTATTATTCAGGTCATTATTCTTGTTATAAGACTGTTATGTTTTTCCTGTTTCCCCAATTTATTGAAGGTGCATAAATTGGGTGTCTCATGCGAGGTCGAGAGGGTTCCACCAGGGGGAGCATGTAGCCATATAGCCCCTGGCTACTAAAATTATCTGCCCTAACATATAAGGCCTAGTATCAGTGCATGCAGTGTTAATCCCTTGTGTTCTTGCTGTAGTAAGTAAATCCCCAGTAGTTACAGGGGGGTGGGCCCACGGCCGAGGTGATACCCACCTACCGGGCTCAGACTTGGGACCCTCCCTTGGTAATAAAAAGGGTCTGCAGTTCAACTTAGTTGTGACTGGGTCAGGGCTCTGGTTCTTTTTCTTCCTTCCCTCCCACAGGGGAGTGAGAGCTGATTCCCCTTATCAAATCAGGGGTAAGGGAGCTAAAGTGGGGCTCTTGGGGCCTCAAGCCCCTTGGGTTTTGCTCCAAGCACTAGAATATATATGCTGTGAAACAAATAAAGATACCGTTGTTTTACTCTATCTACAGTTAGGTCCGGAAATAATTGAACACAGACACAATTTTCATAATTTTGGCTCTGTACACCACCACAATGGATTTGAAATGAAACAACCGAGATGCAATAGAAGTGCAGACTTTCAGCTTTAATTCAAGGGGTTGAACAAAAATATTGCATGAAACGTTTAGGAATTGCAACCATTTTCATACACCGTCCCCTTATTACAGGGGCTCAAGTGTAATTGGACAAATTAACACAATCATAAATAAAATGTTCATTTTTAATACTTTGTTAAGAATCCTTTGCAGGCAATGACTGCATGAAGTCTGGAATGCATGGACATTACCAAACGCTGGGCTTCCTCCTTTGTGATGCTTTGCCAGGCCTTTACTGCAGCTGTCTTCAGTTGTTGTTTGTTTGTGGGTCTTTCTGCCTTAAGTTTTATCTTCAGCAAGTGACATGCATGCTCGATAAGGTTCAGATCAGGTGATTGACTCAGCCATTGCATAATATTCCACTTCTTTGCCTTAAAAAACTCCTTGGTTGCTTTTGCAGTATGTTTTGGGTCATTGTCCATCTGTAAAGTGAAGTGCCGTTCAGTCAATTTCGCTGAATTTGGCTGAATCTGAGCAGACAATATATCCCTATACACTTCAGAATTCATTCGGCTGCTTCTGTCTTCTGTCACATCCTCAATAAACACTAGTGACCCAGTGCCATTGTAAGCCATGCATGCCCATGCCATCACACTGCCTCCACCATGTTTTACAGATGATGTGGTATGCTTGGGATCATGAGCCGTTCCAAGCCTTCTCCATACTTTTTTCTTCCCATCATTCTGGTACAGGCTGATCTTAGTTTCATCTGTCAAAAGAATGCTGTTCCAGAACTGGGCTGGCTTTTTTTAGATATTGTTTGGCAAAGTCTAATCTGGCCTTTCTATTCTTGAGGCTAATGAATGGTTTGCACCGTATGGTGAACCTTCTGTATTTGCTCTCGTTAAGTCTTCTCTTTATGGTAGACTTGCAAAATGATATGCCTACCTCCTGGAGAGTGTTCTTCACTTGGCTGGATGTTGTGCAAGGGTTTTTCTTTACCATGGAAAGAATCCTACGATGTCTTCCGTGGACATCCAGGCTTTTTTATGTTGCAGATCTCACCAGTGCATTCTTTTTTTTTTTTTTTGTCAGAATGTACCAAACTGTTGATTTGGCCACCCCTAATGTTCCTGCTATCTCTCTGATGGATTTTCTTCTTTTTTTTTTTTTGTAGCCTAAGGATGCCCTGTTTCACTTGCATTGAGAGCTCCTTTGACCGAATGTTGTGGGTTCACAGCAACGGCTTCCAAATGCGAATGCCACACCTGGAATCAACTCCAGACCTTTTACCTGCTTAGATACAGTAGAAGAGAGAGATGACAGAGCACAATTGGAAACTTCCAAAAAAGTTTAGGAGGAAAGTGCGTTATCCATTAAAATATTTAATGGTCACAAAGGGAAAAATGGCGAGGCATTACCCTACCAACATGTTTCGTGCTACGCAGAGCACTTTTTCAAGGCAAGGTAGGAATAGCCTACACCTGTCCATGAAACAGCTTGTGAGTCAATTGTCCAATTACTTTTGGTCCCTTGAAAAAGAGGTGGCAGCCTATTAAAGAGATGTAATTCCTAAACCCTTCCTCCAATTTGGATGTGAATACCCTCAAATTAAAGCTGATAGACTGCACTTTAAGCCCATATTCATTATTTAACTGTAACTTGAATTTATTTTGGTACACAGCAGAAATAACAAAACTTGTATCAGTGTCCAATTATTGCAGGACCTAACTGTATATTAATAATTCTGGTTTTTTTTTTATGGCATGTCAGTTACATTTGACAAAATCTCGTACAAGTTCGGTAATGTTTCTGTTAATTATTTATAAGATAATTAATAGTTTGCATAGCAATAGTCATTTGCCATTCATATAACTACAATTACGTGATGCATGGTACTACAAATATTACTTCCATAAACAGTTTACAACATATGGCTATACACACAACAAAACACAGCCATTATTAGTAACAAATGCTCTTCCCAAAGAAAGTGACACATAGTGTTGAACTGTATATAGATTATTTTATGAAAAAGGACTGGATACTGTGTTTGTATATTTTTTTTTATTCTTAATGAATATATGAATATAATATGTTTTGTACATTGTCAAACAAAAATTAACATTTATTAATGTCATCTCCAAAGGAATTGGCCTATGTACATTTACAATACACAGTAAGAAAAGAATCTGAACATGGTAATGTGAACTAGTGCAATAATTGCACTGACAGAAACATATATCAGAATTAATAATATCATTTTAGACAGTATTTTGCTTATGAAGGTAATATTGGACACACGTAAGTGAACATTACAGTCTTGCAAAAACATATCTGTTAGGAGGAAAAATCCCTTGTCCTTAGTCCATATCCAGAATCCCTCATATAAAAGAAGAAAACATGTTTTAAAAATAAAAAAAAGAAAGTGCTCATATTCTACACACTTTAATTGTACGAAGGGGCAGCAAGTGTTTTAGCATCCTATTGTGTATCTGAGCCTTAGACACTGCTTCTAAATCTGCTAACACACATGACAGGTTTTTAAATGCTTCCCCGTGTTTCATTGATTTCTTTTTATAGCTGGCTTCAGCCGTGAAGATCAGATCGACCTTCATCCAGGTAAGTAATCAACTGTTTAGTATGGGTCAACATTGATTGGCACAATTGAGAGGGCCGGTGCAGCCGTAGTGACAATCAATGGATTTATGGTTGCAATGTTGTTTTTCAATATATATTTTGTTTTTAATATTTTACCATTTTTATTAATATTTTTATTTTTTATTGTGAGAATGGTCAAAACCTCTGTTAGTCACATATAGCTAATCTGGCTATTGGCCGTTAGTCCAGAGGGGTGCGTTAGTAGGGGTTGACCCCTTGATTACCTTAGCAGTTAGTAAAGCATCGCATGTCAATGCTTTAGTAGCCACAAAGGGGGCCAAGAGGGCTTAGGTAGTTTAGTTTTATATTGATATTACCCCTTTGTAGCCAGCTGGTCATGGAAAGCCATGAGTAGTTAACCACTTGGGCTTCTAAGGGGTTAATATGTACTGTAATGTCTTAAAAGTAATATGTTATCACTTATTTCAGGTTGGTGTATCTTACTGTATCTTGCTTATGTAAACAGTATAATGGCCAATATGTTCTTGGAACTTGTTGTATGGCATTGTAATGCCAAACTATATTTTACCGGGTACGATATCTTTAATGCATCCGATAAAAAGTGCAATATTTTTGGTGGTCTAACATTGATGCATTGCGCTCTAAAAATAATGCACTTTTTGGGGGAGATGAAACCACATTTCTAGGTTACCGCAATTTGATGTATCCGGCCCTTAGGATCAAAACATAGAATTTCCCTAATAAATTGCAAGCCAATTTGGGAAGAGCGCAGGATTTTGGTATTTTTTTTACAGTATATAAATCATCTCCTTCTCATAAGGTCTATGTGGCTAAAGGGTGAGGCTTCAGTGACTGCCTTTTGTCATGGTTTGTATTTCAAGCATGGAAAACAGTTTTTCACCACATTAATTGTCTTGAATAATTTGTGTAGACAAGAGATAGGGGAACGGACCCCTCGGGATACCGTGGCTACCAAAACCGTGGTGGTTTTAATTATGCAAGTCCATGGCAGCAAGAGGTGGACATCCTTTGAGTGGTAAAGACAATAGGCAACCAAGATATAGCCGTGCAGACTAAGACAGGGCGGGGGGGCTTTGGACCGGGGGAAATACCCGCGGGCACGTCCAGGGAAATGCCCGTAAATAAGTCCCTTTAACCGGTAGCAGGACGCCTCACCCACGCCCTGTGTCCCGGTATAGACCCAGCGGTCAGTACTCACGACTCCTTGTGTGATCTGCCGAAGTGCTGGTTACGAGGTTGCCCAGCGGTCCGTTGTGTAGTGGTGTCCTTGTGTGCTCCAGCCGGAAGTAGAAGGGATAAGTGAAAAAACGAGTGACGCCGCGGTCACGACTCCTCTAAACAGCCAAACGCATGTGGAAAAATAAAAACATACCCAGCACATACCCAGAATGTAACCCGGCTAGTTTACGGCAAATGTTAGAATAAACGTTGCCTCTACTGTACAAAAAAATGATTTTTATTGTGGTTGGGGGACGGGGGACGCGGGGGGTAGTGGGTGGAATATGTTCAAAATCTTTTTAGCAAAACCAAAGCTGCATTTTCTGACTTTTTAAAAGTTTCAGTTTCACACATTTTAGGTAAAGTTGTAGCATACTGTAATTTTGTAAACCGTTATATGCTCATCTGTTTAATCTTATCTATAATTATAAATGTTAATGTGTTTTTCTTATGCGTCATGAATACTGTATGCACCGTTGAATATGCAGGCATTGTGTAAATAAACAATAATAATCAAAATAATGATACCCTTGCAGAGTTCTGATTACTTTCAATAGTTAGATTAATGACAGGTACATCATCACTGGGTAATTAGAGTTGTTTCCTAAATGCGCATTAAAGTGCAACCACAAGCATCTGACAGTAGCACAAAATGTCATCTTTAAAAAAAAAACATATTCACTGCAGTGCAACTAGTAACAGTGGAAAAAAACAATGGAAAAAAACCCATTTAATTTTAGTATCTTAGCACTTGATTTGATAAACAGATTTGATAAATATTTATTTCTTGGCACATTTTTTCTGAATAGGAGCAGAATATATAGGCCTAGTATGTAGGGGCCTTTTTGTTTTTTTCAAATTCTTTTGGCTGCATAACCAGATCACAAAAATGTATCACAGAAAAAACAAATTTGCTGAACTAAAACATTGTTTTAAATACATATACAGTAGAGGCAGCGATTATTCTAACAAAAAACAGTGGTAATTCCCCAAAAGACCCAGGTACACCCAGGTACATTCTGAATACATTTCCTTAAACTAGCCCCAGCATTTTTGCATTGATTAATGGCCTATCAGATTAACAGCGGGGGTCCCTGGCAGTCCCATTCAAACTGAATTGGAATACCAGGGATCCCTGCTGTGTTAATCCTATGGGTCGTTAGTCAATGCAGATATGCCTTAAACGTGCCTCAAACTAGCCCAGAACATACCCAGCACATACCCAGCACATACCTAGAATGTAACCCGGCTAGTTTAAGGCAAATGTTAGAATAAGCGTTGCCTCTACTGTATAAATCTGGTGTACTTTTGTGCTCCAGTTCTGCATATGTTTTGCAACTGGAACAATTTTACATAATATTTGTGTGCTACCTTAAAGCGGTGTTGTTTTTGGAAGATACGGGCTAAATAAAAGCCAATGTTTATTTCCCCAATTTATGTCTCCCTGGTTATACCTATGAACTCGTATCCTACAGTACATATGGTGTCAGAAGTTGGGATGAGAGGCGGCCCTTGAATTTTAAAGGTGCCCCGGAGACCGTCCAGGAAAATTTGTTGTGCTTTGGTTTGCCTACAGTTTCTGCAACAGTTTGAGCAACAAAATTAAGAATAAAAGAACCACATAGAGAAGTGACCAGAATTAAAGGCCTATACATTCAGGAAGGAAAGCTGCACGATGTGTGCAAAAACCCCACCAAAAAATATGGGTTTTTTAAATGGCCAAATGAAGAGGTGAATAGATCAAGGTACTGTCGCTCCGAGGAAAAAACGGGGAAACTCACCAGAAAAATCAATTTATTAAAAACTTCAAATGTATACATAAAAAAACATGAACCAAACAAAATTAGCTCCTCGTTCCACGCCCCCTCTGGCGTATCTCATATTACACCCACAGGTAAGCATATACTGCTGCGGCCAGCTTCATTCTAAGATTTACCCGTGTCTTCCCGTGGCTTTTTTTGGCTGGCGCCGAACTTGGCCGCGCGCCAGCCGCATCTTCCCCTCCACTCGCGACCCCCTGGCTGGTCCGCCTCTGCTTCTCCGGGTTCCGGGGGCGCACACACGCATCCCCCCCTTACCCCGCCACCCCTTCAACCCCGCCACCCCTTCTCCAGGTTCCTGGCACGCGCGCACGCACCCTGGCACGCGTGACCGGCTCACCAGTGACGCGCGGCACGCGTCGGAAAAAAAAAAACAGCCGCGTCTGCCCGCACATTGCGGTGGCGGCCGCAGGAGAATGAAAGCGGCTGCCACTGTACTGTAGACAACATGATTTGTATTACCCGTAATTAATTAAATAATATTATACGTTTTGGTCCCTTCTTTGTTAGCGAAAACTTTTGTCTTCTGTACATATCTGCAGATCTTACATTTGCCACATGGAAAGCAACCAAGTAAATTTGATCAAAAATATTTGAATGGATTTGGGCATACTTGATGAGACTACGTTCGCTAGTGTCTCTGACTTTTTGAAAACAAGTTTTGGGTCCATAGCGACCATGTCTCTTAGCAGAGGGTCTGTTGACAAAATGTTCCAAAAATGTTTTAACAATAGATTTGATAAAATCTGCTTTATTTTACAGTTAGGTCCGGAAATAATTGGACACTGATACAAGTTTTGTTATTTTGGCTGTGTACCAAAATATATTCAAGTTACAGTTAAATAATGAATATGGGCTTAAAGTGCAGTCTATCAGCTTTAATTTGAGGGTATTAACATCCAAATTGGAGGAAGGGTTTAGGAATTACATCTCTTTAATATGTAGCCCCCTCTTTTTCAAGGGACCAAAAGTAATTGGACAATTGACTCAAAAGCTGTTTCATGGACAGGTGTGGGCTATTCCTTCGTTATTTCATCATCAATTAAGCAGGTAAAAGGTCTGGAGTTGATTCCAGGTGGGGCATTCGCATTTGAAAGCGGTTGCTGTGAACCCACAACATGCGGTCAAATGAGCTCTCAATGAAAGTGAAACAGAGCATCCTTAGGCTGCAAAAAAAACCCAGAAAATCCATCAGAGAGATAGCAGGAACATTAGGAGTGGCCAAATCAACAGTTTGGTACATTCTGAGAAAAAAAGAACGCACTGGTGAGCTCTGCAACACAACAGTGGTGGATGATCGTAGGATCCTTTCCATGGTAAAGAACAACCCCTTCACAACATCCAGCCAAATGAAGAATACTCTCCAGGAAGTAGGCATATCATTATCCAAGTCTACCATAAAGAGAAGACTTCGCGAGAGCAAATACCGAGGGTTCCCCACAAGGTGCAAACCATTCATAAGCCTCGAGAATAGAAAGGCCAGATTAGACTTTGCCAAACAATATCTAAAAAATCCAGCCCAGTTCTGGAACAGCATTCTTTGGACAGATGAAACTAAGATCAACCTGTACCAGAATGATGGGAAGAAAATGTATGGAGAAGGCTTGGAACGGCTCATGATCCGAAGTATACCACATCATCTGTAAAACACGGTGGAGGCAGTGTGATGGCATGGGCAAGCATGGCTTACAATGGCACTGGGTCACTAGTGTTTATTGATGATGTGACAGAAGACAGAAGCAGCCGGATGAATTCTGAAGTGTATAGGGATATATTGTCTGCTCAGATTCAGCGAAGTTAATTAGACTATTACCCAAAACATACTGTGAAAGCAACCCAGGAGTTTTTTAAGGCAAAGAAGTGGAATATTCTGCAATGGCCGAGTCAATCACCTGATCTCAACCCGACCGAGCATGCCTTTCACTTGCTGAAGACAAAACTTAAGGCAGAACGACCCACGAATGAACAACAACTGAAGACAGCTGCAATAAAGGCCTGGCAAGCCTGGCAAAGCATCATAAAGGAGGAAACCCAGTGTTTGGTGATGTCCATGCATTCCAGCCTTCAAGCAGTCTTTGCATGCAAAGGATTCTTGACAAAGTATTAAAAATGAACATGATTGTGTTCATTTGTCCAATTACATTTGAGCCCCTGAAATAAGTGGACTTTGTATGAAAATGGTTGCAATTCTAAACGTTTCATACGATTTTTTTTGTTCAACCCCTTGAAGTAAAGCTGAAAGTCTGCACTTCTATTGCATTTCAGTTATTTCATTTCAAATCCATTGTGGTGTCGTACAGAGCCAAAATTATGAAAATTGTGTCAGTGTCCAATTATTTCCGGACCTAACTGTATATCTAGTAGTGAAGAAAGGAGGGTCTTTGTTGAATCTTGTGTAATTTTGAACATCACTCCCTTGTCTAGATTTTTTACCTCTTTTGTAGGGATTAAAGGAATCAGGATCAATCAGGCCATCTCTCAGTTGTGATTTTGCATGCCGATATGCCTCTTTATGTATTTTTGGATTATATCCTCTGGTCTTGAACCTTTGAAATAGCTCTGAGAATCTTAATTGGAAGTCAGCCATAGTTGAACAATTTCGAATTAGTTGAACAATTTTGAACAAAAAGAAAAAAATACAATTAAAAAACCTGTAAAAATACAATTACATACATTCAATATTTTTCTTACCTTTTGAAGTATTGACCCTCCAAATCCCAGTGTTTCTGCAAGCTCTCTTACCGCGAAATCATCAATGTCAATACAACACCATCCACCTTGAAGATCCAGAACAGGTAACAAAATATTTTTTTCTTTTATCTTCTGTCAACGTCTTCTATCCTCTTACTGTATGTCATTATTTCTTTATTTTCTTTAATCTTCTATCTTCTTTCTTCATCTGTCAATCCAACCCCATGGTACTGTAAGTCCCAACGGATATTGTCTCGTCATCTTCTTCCTGTTAAATGAGGCGTCCAAGCATTATGTAGGGCCTGCAACGTCACATTTTCAGGTCAGATAGTACAGCTCCAATCTGATTGGACACTTTATCATGTGCCCACCTCTTTTTTTATTTTATTTTAAGGACGTGGCATCATCTCCAAGGGAGGTACATCCCATCCTTAAAACCACATGGCTATATCACATGGTATTAGAGCCAATGGGATTGAAGATAATCCCATTGTTTTTTGTACCATGTGATAGGTTACATTAGTTCAAAAGGATGTGACGTCACTTTAAGTGATGCTGTCATATCCTTTTGCACTAATGTTACCTATCACATGGTACAAAAACCAATGTGATTGTCTTCAGTCCCATTGGCTGTAATACCATGTGATATAGCCGTGTGGTTTTAAGGATGTGACGTACCTCCCTTGGAGATGTCACATCCTTAAAAAAAAAAGAGGCGGGCACATGATACAGCGTCCAATCAGATTTGAGCTGTACCATCTGACCTGAAAATGTGACATCATGGGCCTTATATAAGGCCTGGATGCCTCATTTAACAGGAAGAAAACGATGAGACAACATCTGTTGGGATTTACCATGGGGTTGGATTGACAGATGAAGAAAGAAGATAGAAGATTAAAGAAAATAAAGAAATAATGACAGAAGAAGATAGAAGAAGGTGATAGATGATAAAAGAAAGAAGAATTTTGTTACCTGTTCCGGATCTACAAGGTGGATGGCGTTGAATTGACTTTGATGACTTCGCGATACGAGAGCTTGCAGAGACACCGGGATTCGGAGGGTCAATGCTTCTAAAGGTAAGAAAAATATTGAATGTATGTAATTGTATTTTTACAGGTTTTTTTATTGTACTTTTTTTTTTTTATGTTTTTCATTGCCCATTGACTGATCATGTATTAATCTGTGCCCGTTTTGGGTACAGATAAATATAGTGACAGCCAATCTATTTTTTGGCAAAATGCTTTTTTTTCCCCCATTGATTGTTATTTTTCCTTCTGTTTATTGTTTGGCTTAAATTGTTTGTAATTTGGAAGGCTTGTTTTTATTTCATTTTCCGATTGTTTAGCGTTTTTAATTAATTATTTATTTTGTTGGCTACTGGTTTTAATTGAAGTGTTGGCTAATGGTTTTATTAATTAATTGATTTGGCTAGTGGTTTAAATTAATTAATTAATTGATTTGTTGGCTAGTGCTTTTATGTATTGAATTGCTTGTTTGGCTAGTAGTTTTATTTCTTGAACAGTGCTTGGCTATGTGTTTATTGAATTTTTTTCTTATGTTTTCGAATAACAGATTTTTTTATTATTGTGCTGTTTTGGAGATGGATAAAATGTTATTGATATGGCTTACTATTAGGCTTTTTAGTTCTTTTATTGTTGAGGTGTTTATGTGCTTGTGTATATATTTTATTATGGTGTATTTTTAGCCTTCATGCTTTTTGATTAGGATGCCAATTAACAGCTGTAGTGGCTTATGCCCATAAGTACCAATCAATGGGTACAGGTTGGGTATAGCGGACCCGAGTGGGTGGTTAGGTCTCCCTGGTGGGTTGCGGGGGAGGGTGGATTAACCCCTTAATTACTATAGCGGTTAATAACGGCTACGGTAGTTAAGGGGTTGGGGGCCATTAGATTGTATTTTTTATTGTATAGTTGCTGGCAACAGAGGACATAGATGGTGATGAGGATGAGGACGCCCTTTATGCTGACAGGGGTGAGTGCAATTTTTATTTACTTTATGCTGCTGGTTGATGTTTTATTTTAAATGGGCAAATGCACTATTTTCCATATGTTGATCATTTTCAGGGGGTGTATTTATATCCATGTATTGCATTTTTAATTTTTTTGGAACAGTATTGGTACCGCAAGCCAGCGGGGACCATAAGACACCCGTGGGGACCACCTGGCGGACCACAGACACCCGCGGGGACCACCTGAGGACCCCTGCTGGCCTCTGGTATCAATCCTGTGCATAAAAAATAAAAAATGCTTTTACTGTATGTGGGGATACAGGGGGTGGGTGGGTCGTGTATTGGTGGTTAGTACATATTGTAATGTTTATTGGGAGCAGAGGGGGTGAATGAAGGGCCAAGTATTCGCTTCACTCACCACCTCTGCCCTCAATAAAGCTTCTATTGTGCCTTAACCCCTTCATTGCTTTAGCGGCTATCCACTAAGGTAATGAAGCTGCTTTAATGTAATTTTTATTATTAGTGTGCAGGAGCAGGGGGTCTCCTGAGCTGAACTGCATTGATTTCAGCCTCGGGACCCCCTGCTTCCCGTGATACAGGCCCCATTATGGGGTGCCGTTATCTCCTATGCATTTAAATGTCCCATGTCACGGGACCATGGGAATCAAAAACATAGGAGATACAGGCACCCCATAACGGGGCCTGTATCTCGGGAAGCAAGGGGTCCCCAGACCTGAAATCAACGCGGTTCTGCTCCGGAGATTCGCTGCTCATCTACACTAGTAATAAAATTTTTATTAAAAAATATATATTTTCGAGCGAGATTTGCGCAGGGAGAGGCGGCTCTCTCTCTGCAGCAGAAAGAACTCGCCAGGTGAGCCCTTTTCAGAGGGTCGATCATCACGTCGCCGGCTACTCGTCATTTTTGGAAATGCTGTTATCACTGGTATTCAGGGCTTTCTGCATACCGTGATATCAACACTGTCAAAAATGGCAATTAAAAACCCTGCCGATATATTTTTTTTTTTTATCTGCGCTTAGTGCATAGGCCCCTAAGTTGTACATTCTTGAACAATTTAGTAACATGATCCTTCATGGCCCTTTCACTTGAACGGGACCATAAGGCATCTTTCAGCAAGGATGGTGTCTTAAGGAGCAGCACGTCTTAAGAAATATGTCCCTAAGTTACCCACAATCTATTTTCTTCATAAAGGGCAAACTGATGAACAAACTGATTAGCTCACATCAACATCCTCAAAACACCATCCACTTCTCCCCACACTTCTTCTTCTCCCTCCTTCCCCTTCCCAGCTCTTTGTGTCATCCTGCATAAAATCGTTATTAAGCGGTTGATTAGACTTGTTGTTGTCTCTCACCCCCATTACACTGCACTGTCGAAGATGTTACCATATTAGAAATAAATAGTAATTATTATAGGTTCAAATAATGGCAGATAAATTGTCATACATCTTTGATAAAGAACAGATGGGCACATTCACATATCCCCAGACCTGCCTTTCCCAATAATCACACAGCATACAATGCTTCCACTACAGCCAAGGATCCTGGGTAATATCGGACATGCAAATGAGTAATCATAATGCGTCACTTTTTGCTTCTTATACACTTTAAAATGGATAACATACATCTTTCGAATAGCTTTTTATAGACTTACCCTCAATGAGTAGATCAAATCTTCTTTTACACCCATTATTACACTTGGCAGACACAACATACAGTGATAATGTGTTGCACAGTTTGATTGTGTACTGAGTGAAAAAATATTTTCTATTATTTTTTACTAAGCTGTGCCTGGTGATATCAGTTGATGTCCCCTAATCTTAGTATAATGTCAATTGTGAACTAGTGAATAACTCTTACTTTTAAATTCTGGCATGAATTGTATTATGTTGTCCTAACTAATGGCATTTCTCCTGCATTGTCCACAGTAGTTTATCGGGACTGACCATGTATTCCTGTGAATCTAAAGAAATAATGTTTGCTTTGAGAAGGCATAGAATGTACAGTAGTAAATGGGCTGTATAGGGTCACATACACTGCACATGGACTGCTTGGGTAACAGTCTGTCTTAGCCTTGGAATTATAAGCATTAATCATTTGCGCTCGAGTTGTGTTGGTCAACTTTATACCCGACAGGCTTGAAATAATTTTAATTAAATTTTCATGTCCTCAAATAATTTATTGAACACAGCATCCATTAAATAAATGTCGGTATTTATTAAGTGCCGCTGATCATATTTTGTAACATTTATTACCACTTATCATGTTAAATTATCTTCCTTTGTAAATATATTGTGTTCCGTTGCAGAAAGCCTTTTCATTACTTTCTACATGTCCTGTGGGAATAGGGCCGCAGTTGTTTTCTTTATGTATTTTTGTTAAGTTGCAAAGCAGACTAAATCTTCCCTTCTATTTTTGTGCCTGATTTATGACCAAAGCTATAGATAAAGGGAGATCTATAGCTAAAATAACATAGCACTGAAGTTTCAAGATGAATCTAGACGTAACATATTTTCAGACCATGTGTTTCATAAAAGCTCCCGTATTTGTTAATGTATTTTTTATTTTATTTAATAAGGACCGATATGCAATGGGTGTGGTATACAGACTGATTCCTACATACTAAAGGTTTGTTCCTGTTATGTGCTTTTATTTCCCAATTCCCACTTCATCGTGTTTGCTGAAACAAGCATAGGACCAGCCTACCAATGACCAAATTACAAACTACCTACCCTTCAATAGGTAACTTTGACGGTGCTCGTCTCAAATCAGGAGGTGGACCCACAGGGCTGAGGTAGGGATGCAAATAAACCGACCACAACCCAGGGACTAAGGGGTATCCGTAGTCGGTATGGAAGCAGGGGTCAGGGCTAGCGGCAGAGTAGCAAATCCAGGGGACAGGCAGAGGTCAGGGCTGGTGGCAGAGGTGCAGAGTCAAGGAGTCAAGCGGAGGTCAGGGCAGGCGGAAGGCAGCGAGGTCGGGGTCACAGTCTGGGGTCAGCAACAGGAATTCAAAACAGACAAGAGGATAAGGCGTAACTGCAAAAACTGACAGGAGCTGCAAACACACAAAACTTTGCTCAGCGACTCCCTATGATAACTGCAGCCTTATAAAGCAGGCTGCCAGTACTCAAAATGGCCATAGAGAGCAGAAAAGGCAGGAGAGAAAAAAACCTGGGTCGTAGTGAAAACTAGGGACGGATCAAGCAGAATCCTTACAGTAACAACAGTTAGATTACAAAGAAAATTAGAACATTTAGGAGTGATCCTGAATGACCAAGCCACCCTCACATCCCAAGTCAACCCCTAATACTTGGTAACCTCATCAACTCTTTTGGCCTCGGGTGTCATCTTTATGGAGATATAGCTATCCATCCCTACCCTCACACCTGCAATCCAGTCCCAAGTCTCGAATAGCCTCGTAGCTATAATTTTATTCATGGTGCTTTAAACTTAATATGTATAAAACTAAGCTCCTCATATTTCACCCTAAATATGGCCTAATACTTCCCTTTGCCATCCTAGTAAACGGTACTACCATCTATTCTGTCACAAAGCACGTTGCCTAGGAGTGACATTTGACTTTCCTTTTACATTCACATTCACGGTATGGCCAAAATGTGTTGCTTCTTCCTTTGTAATATTGCCAAGATCCACCCTATCATCTGTCAGTCTACTGCTAAAACTCTAATGCATCTGCTCCTGTCTGGATTATTGTAACATAAGGTACTGCTAACAGACCTTCCTGTTTCACAACGTTCTCCCTGGCAATCTATTAAAAATTCAGCTGCTAGAATAATTTCACTTTCTCCCAAAACAGTTTCCACCTTAACTCCATCTCCCGGCTCCCCATCACATTTCGGATCACCTACAAAGTTCTCCTCCTTACCTTTAATTCTTTCCATCTGCTCCTTTCTACATATCAGCATTGAACTTTTGCTATGCACCTGCACTCTACCCATAACTATATCCTTTCCACCGCTTTCACCTCTACTGCTCTCTCTCGCCTTAAAACATTTCCCCTGACTGCACCTTACCCGTGGAACTCCCTCACACTCAGTATACACCAAACATCTTCTCTCAATACCTTATTTATTTCAAACTTTTTATAATGTGCTGCTTACTGAGAAGCTCAGTATTAGAGTGTATGTAGGAGCCTAGGGAGGGCACTCATCCCACACCTACAACTGAAACCTACCAAGAACATATACGGGACAGACAAGGAGGACCAACATGGGCAGAAACACAAGCAAGAGCAGGAAAGCTTGCTACTAGGGTATTAGGATCTGTTTGCCAGGCTTTGTTTAAAAAGGAAGGCTTTTAATTCCTTTCCTCACAGAAGCAACGTTTCCTGGTTTCTTAAAACTGCAGGAAGCTTAGTCCACAGTCTTGGGGCAGTCCTTGAAAAGGCTCACCCTCCAGCTTCATTGACCTTAAACCGAGGCTCAATCAGTGGAGGGGGCGATGGCAGATCTAGAATAAATACAATTTATTGAACTGCTTTGTCCTTTCTAGTGCCTTTGTCCCAGTGATACGTTCAGCCTTCCGTGACAATAACATTAACTGTTACCAAGGTATACCACAGGCATCAAAGGGGTTAATCCAATAAATAAAAACTTTCCTTTAAATCCATTGTTTGTCATTGTGACTACCTAGGCCTTCAATGAGGGAATAGATAGCTACTTTGGCAATCAATGTTGACCTGTAACAAAATTGTGATTACTTACCCCAGCCGGGATGAAGGCCGTCCTCCTCTTCATTGCTAAAGCGACCCGGAGCAAATCTAATAAAGGGGCTGGTGCCCAACAACAACACAAAAGGTGGCCGAGGGGGGTAGATAGTGTAGTTTTATTTTGATATTTACCCCTTTATCGCCAGCTGGTCATGAAAACACATGAATAGTTGACCATTGGGCTATTAAGGGGTGAACATGGACTGTAATGTGTTTTATTTGTATTTCTATTACCTATACCATGCTGTTTTAGCAATATATTGGCCGTTGTATAAATAGGCAAGACAGGGCTAACGAGAGCCTAGTGTACAGTAGGTGATAAAGTGCAGTATTTTTGCTTTTAATCCCATTATGATATATCGGAGCATGATGTATAATATTAAGTCAAAGTAAAGCAAAAGTAAAAATGTGGTATTACCGCCCCACAAAAATAATTATTTTTATAGTGCACTGCTACAAGTAAAAAATGTTTATTAGATCCATTAAAAACATCGGATTCATAAAAAAATAGGCCTAATACCTAATTTTGTAATAATATGCGCTGTTAGGCCTATTTTTCATTAATCTGATTTTTTAATGGATCCGATAATCATTTTTTATTTGTAGCAGTGCACTATAAAAAGAATGAATTTTTGGGCGGCAATACCACATTTTTTGAATACCGCAGCTTGATGTATATAGGCCTTGGTGTCAACTCAACCATGGCCTCTGGCAAGTCACCTTATCTTCAAACATTACGAGACACCAGCACTGTTCTCTTAAGGCTTCCAACAGGACATACGCCTTTTATAAACCTGACGAAGGGAGTTTTGTTACCCGACAAATTGTGCTGTTATTCTCGGTTTAAGATGTGCCAATAAAGACGACAAAATACGTGTAATTAGGACACAAAGCTCTGTAGTGAGGTTATTCCTATTATATGGATAAAGTCACCTTATCACCCTGTGCTTCAGGGACACATTCCTTGTAAAACATGGTCAGCGCTATAAAAAGAACAACATATTTTAACAATATCGAAAAACCTTGTGCAAATCAAAAGTAAAGATGTATTTTCTCCTTGGCACATGACTATATGTTTCTACTTACAAATATTAATTGGCATCACATAACTAGCATCCATGATCCAATAATTCTATATTACTCCCCCACAAAAATCAGCTGCAGTCATAACACCATCTGGATGCCACTTCTTAATTAGTTTTTCAAAAAGTTGAAGTTTTGCAGAGTACAAGGGCGCAAAGATTTGGGGAAAACAAGATGTCACTTTTAGGTGCTGCTTCAGGAAACAAATGCTGCATGACAAAAAAGGCTGCGTGAATCAACAACTCAAAATATCTCTGCAGTTGCCTTTTTGTTTCACACTCCTGTACGGTTATGGGAAATTGTTTTTGCTTTTCTTCCTACAACCGTATATAGTGTTGAAGGAGAGGTCTGGTGAGATTATCACATCCAGTGAAATTAGTTAACATGACAGTGTAGGTTTTTTGTGACCTTGGTTAATATGTTTTTTTATTATCTCAGAAAATTAAATTTCAAGCTCTACTGGACAGAGCAAATACATAGTACCCGATCCACAGAGCTCCAGTTATGATTTAACGTGATGTTAAGTTAACGTCCAACGTTATGCCTTAATGTGTATCT
Source organism: Ascaphus truei (assembly GCA_036426205.1). Classification (NCBI taxonomy): domain Eukaryota; kingdom Metazoa; phylum Chordata; class Amphibia; order Anura; family Ascaphidae; genus Ascaphus; species Ascaphus truei. The sequence goes on from WSYH01001819.1 coordinate 36,348, forward strand.
TCAAAGCCCAATACCATAACGTTAAGTGATGAGTCCTGTATTTGCAAAGTACTCAGTGATTTAGAGTATATCCCTCATCAAATACTTCTTTATACAACACACTGTAAACTGGAATGAGCCATTTGGGCATGGCAGCTCGAGCCCGACTCGACAAGCCAGGACGGCCTTGCCCGACAACCCACTGCAACAAGTCAGGTGCATGTTTAAATGTCCCGCGTGGGACATTTAAACATGCATTTATCAGACCTTGCTTGTCAGAGCGGGCAGGAGCGTGTGCAGCAGACATCGATGCAAAATTTCCCGCTGCAAATTGTCCCAGCGGTGACATGTCCCATCAGTGGAACGCCAGCAGCGTCTCAGCCAAACGTCCTACACCGCCTATAAATACACGAGACATACCTGAAGTACTTGGGAATTATGCTAATTTAAGACATTTGAATATACTCTCCTCTAAAAGCCATATTTTAGGTTCTGGATCTGAATAACGCTACCTGTAGGTAAAACATGATATAATTGGCGTTATAGTGACATTAAGTTTATGTTAATGAGTTAAACAACGGCCATTGTTTTTTTAATATAATTAGCATTGCGGTTATGCATTAATCTCAGGAAAAATAGAGTCAATTAATGTTTTAGATAACGTGATGTTATGAGCCCTAAGTTAATGGAGCTTTGTGAATTTTACTCATAGTTGGTTTAAGAGTCCTTGTAAAAGTACAAATTATGTATTTATCTAAACATTTCCATTAATCTTGTGAGGATCGGCGTACGGTCCCGCCCCGGTCACGCATCTCGCGACGCACGTCAGGCACAACCTGCACCCAGGCGCCGCGTTTCTAGAAGGGGAGACACCGCAGGGGTCGTCTCCGGGATCCGCCCCATTATGCATCCCGCAACATCACGGGTGATGCACGTCAGCCACAACCTGCACGCGGGCGCCGTGCCGCTAGGGAGAGAGACACCATAGGGATCAGGGTCACTTGTAGCTCCTCTCCCTGCACATTCTCTTACAAGCCTTCCTCTTGCCACCTGTCCCTTTCCCTCCATCTCCTTTAGGCCATGTGAGACATTTCTCCATACCCTGGCCCCTGCAATATACTCACTTACTCTTGCTCTTCACTACCATTTCTCCTCTCTCTAATATCCAAAATGCTCTCTTTCTATTAAAATATTACCTGTGCAGGACTTCTTTTCTCTTTGCCCGGCATATACGTAACACACGATATATATATATATAGATGTAGAGGTATCGGTATATATATATATATATATATATATATATATATATATATATATATACATACTGTACAGTATTCAATACACAATAAATGAAGACACTGCACTATTAAGCCCTTATATTAGTTCCAGTATCCAATGTGGAAGCCACTTGGACCAATATTATTGCCATCTCTGCGTGGAAGCCTTTACCTGGCGTGTTGTCACGTTACAGGCCTTTGGAGGGTGAATATTTGTGAAGTGTGTGTGTAATACACAAAGGATACTCAAAAGATGCAGGAAAGGCCTCCCAACCCTCTGCTATCCAGTTGTGCTTTAAACAGCCGGCAAGTATCTGATCTCTCTTGCTCTTCTCCTCTTCTCCTCTCTATTTCTCTGTGTGTAGTGGATGTGTTTCTGTTGCTGTCTTTCACTTTCTCTCTCCTTGGCTAGCAGTCTCTTACAAGCCTCCTCTTTTAACTCTGTGTCTTGGAGACTACTCACATTTATGGGGATAATAATCACTATTGTGAACACATTATTTTCTACAAAAGATATATAGATGATCGTATATTGACCTGGAAGGGTGGCACAAGCACTTTTTTCACCTTCACACAAACACTCAATAATAATGATCACAATTTGAAATTTACTTTTGAATATCACAATCATCACATTCACTAGATTTGTTTCTGGAGGGTATAAAGAAAGTGATATCAAGGAAGTCTTGAATCAGGCCCTTTAGAAGGTTAGGTCCACCCTTCATTCTGATATAGAGCAAAGAAATCGGTCAAAGAAGAAGGATAGACCCACAGCCCAAGTTGACAATAAAGTCAATGAAATGCAACAGAAGAGACCAGTGTTTGTGACACGTTATAGTAAACAGGCACACTAGATAAGATCGATCATCTCCAAACATTGGAACATACTCACCCTGGACAAAGATCTCAAATCGGTTGTTAATACAAGTCCAAAAATCGCTCTCAAGAAAGCTAAATCTCTAGCCTAATTTCTTTCACCCAGTCTACAGTATTTGATTCCAGTCAATTTGGAAAACTTCAATTGAATACCTTAAAAGGTTTTTTTCAAATGCAGACATTTACCATTCGCCAAATTGACCAAAGTTCTTAATAATGGATATAAGTTGGCATCATGTATTAACTGCAACATAAATTATGCAGTATATTATTTACAATGAGGCAGGGGTAAAGGCTATATCGGAAGAACCATCAGACTAATCAAAAACAGGATTATGGAACATATACGCTGTATTAAAAACAAGGATGCCAGGTACCCAGTTTCGAGACATTTCTCTGACTGTCCCAATGGAAATGTGTCCAATTTGTCCTTTTTAGACTTTGAACATATTTCCATTCATGTTAGAGGAGACAGACTAAATACCCTCAATAGGCGAGAGATGTTCTGGATTCTTACACTGGGTACTCTCTATTTTTCTTAGGGTTCAATGGTTTCTCTGGATCTCTTCTGACATTCAGAATACATCTAGATTGGCTACGTATATCCATTATTAATATTTGTTGAATAAATAGTATTGTATACTTTTTTTAATGCTATTTCATACATCTGGTGGTCTAGAATATTAGAGATAGCTGTATTGCTGACAATTGTGTTAGACATTTTTTCTCTATGTATATTTGTGCATGGCCGCAGAACCTACAGTATATACTTTGAGGTTTCTCTCATGTAAAAGGGGTTCAGCTCTTGAAATCCTTATGAATTTAATTGCAAGTGTTTGATGGACTTTTGCTTATGTATAATTTCTGTAAACTGTGATCATCATGAGCATCACGATTTGGGGCTTTACATAGGTTATTTCTATCTTCGGAGGATGCAATGACAGATGTGCTTTGTCTATGTAGAAACACTTTTTGATATATGGGTCCCTACAGCATAATGGCTCATAATATTTTTTCATTTCCTTTTATATTATTTGTATCTCTCTCTTCTTTTAGAGTAGATCTTTATCTGTAACTTTGTATATATTTTTGATCAATATATGATATAGTTGGGATATTTATTTTTGCAGCTTTAACCTATTACATTATCTGCCATACCTAGTCTTACTAGCTATATATGATATATGTATATTATATTCCCAATCATTGAACTATTAGTACTAATGTTTCCTTCTCTACCATTGCTTGTGTGTTTTTATACACATTTTGTTTTTAAAATCTTTACCAAGAGGTCTTTCTAAGTTTGTTTTGTTAGCATTAAGGTAATTGCTATATGCATATCTATGTCCTTCAATATACACTCTCTCTGGGCATTGTATCATTTTAACTGTGCATAGATACATTATATACTTGTACTTGATATGAGGTTACACATATCTTTTACAACTAACTGTGCTGTCTTTTGGTTTGCCATTGTTTGTCTCATTTCACTCTGTGGGATATTAAAGGTTAAATAGAGATCTCCCTGATTACATCTGCACCGGGTTCTGCCCGTGTTGCACCTGATTAATTACTGTACCTGCTTCTTGTGTGGGCTGTAGATCTGCTCCTGCGATTCCACAGGTGTACATAATTATATCAGACTTGATACTGACATGCACAGACCACCCCTTACCTGTATTTATAGATGTGCTAACACACTTATTAGTTACTCTTTGATAAAGCGATGTTCTCTGCTTTTTGTAACCTGTGTCCAATAAATTATTCTTATTAACCCTCTGCTTTCCAGCCCTCATTGCTTCCCCCTCACTCCCTATATTTCATTTTTCACTGAAATATTTAGAAAAACAATTTGTTCACTTGGGTTACATCGGTTTAATAGCATACTTATTTATATTACTCTTTCTCTTCATATACCGTACGCTGCACATCGATGCATCACTTTACAGATATATCATACCAGACTTAATACAGGGAAAAAAGCTACAATGCGTGAAGATGAATATATAATATATATAGCCAAAATGGCAATAGTTTGGTGCTCCTGTTATAAATCTATCAAAACCTTAATTGTGTGCATAACACAATGGTTGCTTCAGTCATCGTATCTCAGCAGCTACAATGTATCCTTATATTATGTATTGTTACAGTTTGCAGCTCAAACTGTTGGGAACATTTTAAACAAATTATCCAAAACAAGAAAGTGTTGCAAAGATCTTCAAATGCTTTGGAGGTGTGTTTAAAAACGGCTATAGAGGGACACTTCCGGTGACGTCATCGCGGATGGTTAGCTAGGAGAAGAGCTCCCGGCACCCTCGCACAAAAGCGAACAAGCAATTTCCCCCAACCCAAACCCCCCGAATTCAACTCCCACCCCTGCCGCTAGCACCAGGGAGATGTCGGGGAAAGGCCAGAAAAGAAACCAAAACCCGGTCACAAAGTTTTTGGCCCGGCACCACGCCTGGCAGACCTGAGCCCTGGGGCACAAGATGGCGCCGAGGAGGAGCCGGAGCAAGCGGCACCAAGCGATCAGCAGGAACAGCCCGACACAGACCCCCCTGTCCTCAATAAAGAGTTTTTTGATTCCCTGATAGCCAAAATGAGAAGAGGGGTGCAGGAGGACACGAAGAAGGCCCTGCAGAGCATCCGAGCAGAGGTAGGAGCCCTCACAGACAGGACAGAGGAACTCGAGGCCAAAATGGAGGGAGTTTCCAACGCCCAGGCCGAGACCCACGAGGAAGTCTCGAGATGCGGCGATGCAATCCGCGACTTACAAAATGCACTTGAAGACCTCGAGAACCGAGAGAGGAGACAGAACATCTGCCTCAGAAACATCCCAGAGGCCGTCTCCCACGAGGAACTACAAACTTACCTCCGCAGACTGTTCCTACAGCTGGTGCCAGGTCTATCCGACCACGAACTACTCATGGATCGAGCCCACCGGGCCCTGGGCCCAAAATCATCGGACCCCAACCGACACAGGGACGTGGTGCTCAGAATGCATGCCTACTCCACAAAAGAACGGATCATGGCGGCCGCCAGAGGTCTGCGCAACGTCACGATGGACGGAGCGGACATACAGCTTTTTAACGACCTCTCCAGAATGACAGTCAATAAAAGGAGCGCAATGAAACCACTTACCAATTATCTCCGCGACCAGGGGGTCAAGTACCGTTGGGGGTTCCCCTATAAACTAGTGGTGCTCCGCAACGGGCGCCACTACACCATCTCAGCCCCTGAGGACGTGAGGGATTTCCTCAAAGCTCTGGGGATTCCCCCTCCACAGAATGACAACCGCCACCCCCCTTGCGCGGCTGCAGGATCGGACCCCTTGGATACCCCTCGAGCGTCGGAGAGGCTAGCCAGCCAGAGACTCCGCTGATTGACCCGCTCCCCCGCCAAGATGGTCCTGCCCCCAAGGTTGGAAGAAGACCAGAGGTGCCCCTCTAGGCGCCTTACACGCACCGAACCGTAACGGCAATCTCCCTCCATCAAACATACCCCGCAGATTCCCCGAACACGAAAGCAAGGCCCAGCCATCTGCGCAGCCTGGCTAAGAAGCCCCCACTACGTCAAAGCTCCCCTCCCCCCCTCCCTCACTACTAGTGACCCCCCCCAAGACTGCCCAGCTGCAGAAGAGGATCCCCGACCACTTACCCCCTCATGCCAAGCCTTCACCGTCGACTTCCCACAAACAGGCGCGGCAAACGGACCCAGCCTGCCTCGCATCCCTACCTAGAGTCAAGCACAAGCGGACACGGGGACACATTAAAGATGGCCACCAAGAAATCACCATACCCACTGAAGCTCCGTTGGCCCAGAAGCACCATGTCGAAATACCCCCCTCCCCTCACCCACTCCTACCCCCCTCCCCCCCACACCACTCTTACCCCCCTCCCCCCCACCACTCTTCCCCCCCCTACCCCTCCTGCCCCCCCTCCCACCACTCTTCCCCCCCTACCCCTCCTCTCCACCCCCCTCCCCCCCTCAGTACCCTACCTCCCACAACCCCCCCCCACCTCCTCCCCCCAAGAAACTTCTCTACTTACCCCACTGGTTCGACCAACGTGATGAGGATCCTCCCCACACCCATCGATACCAAGTATCCTATCGGGGAAATCCCCAACTACTCGTCTCCGGCTTCGCCCCGTGGAGGAATTCTGCTCCAGGTTCCAGTTGCTCAGCGAGAGACCGTCGACACCTGGACCCAGACCTTACTTGAGACGCTCCTTATCCAGGGACAGCTACCCCGTGCCCCCTTCTCCTCCGAACCCGAGGACAGTTGTATAAATGAGCCTTGACCCCCTCTCATTCTCTTCCCCCCCCCACTAGGGCCACAAGTTTCCCATTACCCAACAAGGAACCATGCTTCCCCACCACCGAGTATCCACACGGCGCATTTCCCCCCCCCCCATAACGCACATCGCCGAATGCCAAGACACCTACCCTCCTGTAATACCCCCATCTCGGACAAAGCGTCCCCCTCCCTCCTCTCACACCCCCCTCCCCAGGTCCCCCCCCTATGTCAAAGAGTGGTCTGGCTACTCCGATAGGTTCAGGGATGCCCCTGAGCCTAAAAACTGTGAACTGATGATGACTATGACATTTCACGTGGAAGCACTCTCCCTGCCCTCCCCACCCCCTCACCACCGAGTATAACATCGGCAGCGTTTCCCTCTCCCCCTCCCCCACCCCCCACATGCCGGGTCGAGGAAAAGTTCTGTTTGAGCTAAACGGATATAGAGGGGTTCTAACATGACCTAAAGTGCGTATAAATGCTTCCGCATCTCTGAAACGGTCTATGTGCATGAACCCTGTCTCTCTCTATCTCCCCCTGCGATAATGTCGTCGTCGTCCCCCCTCCTCTCTGCCACATGCTGAACTGTGAATACGGTTTATGTGTCTCCAATATATTATACTACCGCAATGTCGCCGTGTTAGGATCTAAAATATGAATGATTATCTCTACATTAACAAACCCAGTGTTCAACTCAAATAAGATCTCTGACCCCCTCCTGCCTACTTGTGCCACAGATACTGATGTCTCCCCCGGGCAATCTCCCCCTTCATTCTCCTCCCTCCCCCCCTTCCCCCTTCACTCCCCCCGACCTCCTCCCCCTCCATCCCCTCCCCTCATGCCGGTTTGAGAATTAGTTCTGTTTGATGGTCCTTTCTCGACAAGACTATGCTCCGGTTTGGCTTCTCAGGTCCGTTCCTCGAACGGGTACGAGCCCTCTATACCAACCCTACCGCCATCTTAAAACTCCCGGGAGGGCATTCCAACCCAATAACGATTAAAAATGGTACAAGGCAAGGTTGTCCCTTTCCCCCCTACTATTCGCCCTATCAATAGAGCCACTAGCTGCAAGGATCAGAGCTGAACCCAGCATAAAGGGCATTCCAATCGCAGACAGGGAATACAAAATATCCCTCTTTGCGGATGATGTCATACTGACCTTGGCCGAACCGCACACCTCCCTCCCCAACCTCGAGAAACTGTTGGACCAATTTAGCCGAGTGTCCGACTACAAAATAAATACGGACAAGTCCGAGGCGCTCAACATTTCCCTCCCAGACTCTACATGGAAACTCCTACAAACTAATTTCAAATATAAGTGGAATAACTCCCACATTAAATATCTAGGGATAAAGATAGCAAGCTCATACAGCTCGCTATATCAAGCCAACTACCCCCTTCCTTTTCTGCCAGGTCAAGAGAGACTTGGAGGCCTGGCATGCCCATCAGATCTCTTGGTTTTGAAGAATTGTCCACCAAAATGAATATCCTCCCCTGATTACTTTACTATTTCCAAACCCTTCCAGTCCCTGTCCCGCTAGTAGAATTGCGAAACATGCAGACCCGTATTCTCCGCTTTATATGGCGGCAGCGCAGACCAAGGGTGCCGAGATCGGTGCTGTTGGCTTCAAGGAGGAGAGGGGGCCTGGGGGCCCCGGATTAGTTAGATATTATCAGGCGGCCCAGCTGAGGCAGGCGGTGGTTTGGAATAACCTCCCGACCTCCAATTGCTTGTTGGAGATAGAAACACACCACGCGGCCCCCACCCCCCTCTCGCCCCACCCCCCTCTCGGCCCTACTATGGTCTCAGGCTCACAAAGGCAGAAGGCCCCTGTGACTTGAGCTCGGGGCAATGAGGTGCATGTGGTCTACTTGGATTAAAGCTAAAGGGAAACATGGCCTAGCTTCATCCCCCTCACAACTCACCCCCATTTTCGGGAACCCGGACTTCCCACCCGGGTGCTTACTTACCCAATTTGGCCAATTCCAGGGCCTAAATATCAGAGTGATTGCGGATCTGCTGGAAAGTGATGAGGTCCTACCCTTCCAAGAACTTAAAAATAAGTTCTCTTCCCCAGACCTCCCCATCTTCAAATACCTTCAGATTAGGCACTTCCTGAGAGCCCAATCCCGTAGCCTTAAATTCCCAGCATGCACTAGATTCAAGACCCTCTGTCTCAAAGGGGAATATCAGAGAGGCTTAATTTCCAAAAGGTATAGAACATTAGAGGCATCTCAATCCCCCCCTCACACTTCTATATGCAAAAATGGAGCGCTGAGCTAAACACCCCAATCGACCTGGAAGACTGGGAGGATATCTGGGAAGCTGCTACCAGATCATCAATTTGTTCAATCACGAAGGAAAATATTTATAAAATGTTATTCCAATGGTACCTGACCCCGAGTAGACTGAGCCAGATCTACCCAGGCACCTCAGACGTGTGCTGGAGAGGATGTGGTGAAAGAGGAGACATGCCCCATATTTGGTGGACATGTCCGGAGATACAGAGGTTCTTGATCAGGATCCAGAGTCTCCTGATTGAAACGTTGGATTTGGAGGTCCCCCTGGACCCCCTGACATACGTGCTGGGGAAACCAATTGAAGACCTTCCCGCCCCTATAGCCAGACTTTCCTCTGCGATCCTTATGGCCACCATATGTTGCATCGCGGCGGCCTGGAAACAAGACAAAGCCCCTTCCAGGAGAACAGTAATCAAAAGAATAGACGGGGTCATGAATATGGAGAGACTGACAGCCATGTTGAGGCAAAGAATGCCTCAATTCTATAGAACCTGGGAGCCTTGGCCAGGTTCGGGGGCCCCGACACTGATGCAAGCCCTGGTCCAACACTGATACCCCTGGGGACGAGGGCCGATGCGCCCCTCCCGCCACAGTCCCTTCCCCCCTCCACCCCTCCCTCCCCCTCTTTTTCCCCATGTCGTTCCCAACTATCCACCCGTCCCTTGTCATCCCCTCTCTTTTCACCACTGAAAATGGGAAAAAAAGGTTTATTGTGTGTCTCAGAATACCTCACTGCCATGTACCTGTATTTTACAACGATTTGTCATGCTATGCTGTGAATGTTATATCAATATCTACATGTACGTGCTTTAAAAGACACCAATAAAGGAAAAATATTTACAAAAAAAAAAAAAAAAAGGCTATAGAAATCAAAGGAGGCTTTAAAACTCATAAAAATGGCATTAAGAGTGAAATAAAAATAAAATGCTGAAAACAAAAAAACAGTCACTATTATCTAATATTACAGAGCTGATTTATTTAAAAAAAAAAAAAACCCCATAAGATTTCACGTTTTGCTGCTTTAAGTGGTTCATTTATTGTGTTTTGTGTCTCCTACTTTCTAGCATATGGGGTCGGTTACTGATACTCTTCACAAACATTCACCAGCCGATGCATGTTTTGCCCAACCACTTGGCCTTCATCCAGGCTACTGATATGCCTTCATATCTAGTGTTCTATGGTGTGCAACCAAAGTTACGTCACTAATAAAAAAAATCTAACTTTAAACAAAGCCCTGTGTAAACAAAGATGACAACACCTATAGAGATGTCCTGCGATGGCGTCACATTTAACAGGCTTTGTGGGTATAAGGTAGCCAAAACATGGCTTCATCTTGATTCTGACTGCAGTAATCTTTTATCAATATCGCCCCTTCGTAATCCCAAAGAAAAGTTATCAAACCCTATTGCTTGCAGCATTTTCGTGCTTCTCTTATATACTGTATTAAAATGTCTTGCCACACTACGTTTTGTGTTATTGTTGGATATATCACATACATCTTCAAGAACTCTCGAATTCCTTCTTGGTATTACCTACATAAATCTTCCTACAATGCAATTGTAACATATACAGTAGAAAAACATTTTCATTTTGCAATTAATAAATGATTTTATCATAAAACGTTTTCTGCCATGTGCATCCATGATGTCCTGACGACTTAACAAAGGTGCATGTCATACCATTTCCACAAGGATAGCATCCCTTCCGTCATTTTAGTTGAATTTCCCCCAAACATCTTGGTAGTAATACTTGGAGAGAAATAACTTCTAACCAGAAGATCTAGCAAATTTCAAATCTCCTGGCTGTCATTTGGGGGTATGAACCTAAATGTTTTCATAAATCAGGATCTTGGAAAAAGACATTCCTATGCCTGTGTAACACATTTCAGAATTCCCTCCAATTAGGGTGGCATTCACTTGCAAATCTTAAACCGTTTCCTTTTTTCCCCCATCTACATTAAGAAACAATAGATTTTGTCTCAGTTTTTTTTTAGCCTTAGTATACAGTAGCTCTGCTAAATTTTCTTTTTTGAGTATACCCATTCTCGAAATCTACCTGCCAACTCAATGGCCTTCTCCTTTTTCGGTGGAACAATTTCCAATTCTCCATGCCCCCACCAAACACAACTGGTTGTTCCCAGCATTCTAAATGTAGGTAGGCATAGATTGGCGCACATGTGGCTCCCATGGCAATTCCCTGTTCTTGTAGATAACATTTTCCATTAAAAACAAAATAATTACAGTATTTTTCAAGGCGAAATCCAATAACTCCAAGGTAAATGTATTTTGTTCAATATATTGGCAATCTCTCGATGACAAAAAATATTCTATTCCTCTCAAGCCTTAAGTATGAGGGATTGACGTACAAAGATCCTCTACGTCAAGAGTAACTAGAAGTGCATCATCTTGTAAATTTATATCATATAATCTTCTCAAAACATTTACAGTGTCTTTCACATACAGTATGAAGGAAGATATAATATAATAAACAGGTCTTAAAACTTTATCAATATATTTACAAACTTTCTGTGTAATCCTATTAATTCCTGACACTATTGGTCAGCATAGTGGTTCTTTCAAAATGTTATGAATATTTGGGATCACATAAAGTAGAACGTAGGAATTTGTGGATATTTGACCTGATGAAAACTATATCCAGCTTATTTTATTACATTTTCACCTTTAGCTTTCAATAGTATTCTCTCTATTGTCTGATACTGTATCTTCCGTCTAGTCTTTCAAAAGCTGCCTTTTTTAAGGCTTGTTTTTAAACTGACACATGATTTCCTTGAGATAATACTGTTCTTTCATTAGTGCTACAGTACATTTCCACCCTTATCTGTGGGCTTTATAACTAACCCCTTTATCCCTTGTAACTCTCTGATGGTTTCTCCCATTTTGTAAGATTCTGTGTACCTCTAGTGTTAACCTTATTGTTTTTAATTTAATCCATTACCAAATTTACAAAGATTTCAATATGTGGAGACCTGATAAATGGGGGCATATAACGTGATTTGTTCCTCAAGTCCGTAATATGTGGCTGTTTATTTTCATTCCTTATTATTTGATGATGAATTTCATCAAACACTAGTAAATTCAATTCTGCTTCCTCAAGGCCTTCCATATGGCTGCTTATCACTTTTATATCTTGTATATATAAAAGAAAGGACCCCTCCTATCTTGATTTTTACCATTTAAGTTTTTTAGATGTAATTTACGAGCTAATAATCTTTACTAATTGTAACCTCCTCTTCACAGGAAGATGGAGACAAAGTTAAACCCTTTCCTAATACTGATATATGTGTATCTAATCATTGGAAATCAGTTAAATTAATGACTTTCAATTCACTATCAGTCTTGGAGAGAGCTACATTCAATACCTTCTCTCTCTTTGATTCTGATGTCCCCCACAGGCCCATTTGTTCGATCTCTCAGATCTCTTCTTCCCTCCATGTCTTGTTTTTCTTTTTGTTCTGGTTTAAAGTTCCTCTGCTCTAAAACAATGGGGCTTCTTTGCTTATGTTGTATTGAGAAGTTGTCTGACTCATTTCCTGAGGTTTCAACTTTTGTGGACGTAGAACTTTATCTAGATGTTTGACTAAATATTCTATATCTATAGACATTATGTAATTTATAATGTTGTAAATCCCTATTGATTTTTTCCTCTCTTATCTTAATTTCCTTAATTTCCTCCTGCAGTTCAATATATTTTCTTTATTAATTATGACATCCTTGTTGTATCCTTATAGTATGTTCAGCCATCCCCTTAAAGCTGCAGTTCAAGCAATATCCTACACGTGTTTTTTTATTATATATAAATCAGTTCTGTGCTATGAGAAATACTTGTAGCATTTAAAAAAGAGAAAAAAAACAATTTTAAAGACATTTTTAATGTTTTCTAATGTAACAAGCATTTTTGTTCTTGTAGCAACCATTTACAAAGTCACATTCCCTTCCCCTTCTGAAACAGCATCCCCTTTATGATCCCTGCCCTCTCTCTAGCAGTGCACTAATTGAATCTAGTGCCTGCCTGGTCACATGATCTTCCTCCCAGAACTTTGGCTGTCAGTGGAGCAGAAGAGGACCCAAGATGCAGTAGTGAACCCCAAGCCGAATTTTCGCCGATCAATCACATGAGAACGGATCAATCTGCAACTTAGCTAATCACTTGTCAGTGTGCAGATTGTATTGATGCACATGTTGAACTGAAACAATTACAAAATTTAAAAAGCGACAGCTTGAACTGCAGCTTTAACCCAGGGGTGGCCAACTTTTTTTTTCAGGCATGCCAATAAATGGGCAGATATATTTTGGCAGGCTGCTGTCCTATTGCCCCGTCAACTTGTTTAAATTAATAGCTAAACCTAAACTAAATAAAAATGAAAATAAACAAAGATAATAAAAACATTAAAATATCACAAACATTTTTATTGGAAAGAGAAGTGAAAACTTGAAATCCTAATAAAATAAAAAAGAGTAATCTGAATGTAAACTGTCTCCATCTGATTTCGGAACTTGCATTTCAGTTAGTAGTTTCTCAAAATTCGGATTGATTTCAGAGGTTTATAATAGTGCAGAAGGCGCCCAGATGAGTGTCTCTCAATACAGATCTGTACTTATTTTTAACAAAGTTCATTGCTGAAAATGTCTGCACAAAAAACAAATATGGGAAATAATTTAAATGTAATTATTTTCCTTGATTTGATTTTTTGTTTTTAATTGTTAAAGAAGTTATTCAAATTGCATTCATTTTCAAAATGTATGTTACTATTCATAAGTATCAATTATTGCCCTACCATCACCTGGTACAGACATAGCAGATAATAACATTTTACTCATCTCCTGATCCCATCCCCTATCATCCAGATTGAACGCCATCCTTGAATTATGTGGATTCCTCACACAATTAAAAACAACAACAAAAAAACAAATTTCTATACAAATAGGTGAGGTGATAACCCAAATAAATTTACTTTGACTAAGTTAAATTACTAACTTCATTTTTATGTTTTCTAACTATTTGTGAAGTTTCTAGAAACAAAACAAAATATATTTACTAAAAACTGAGCTACTTCCGTATAATACATGAACTATAATACACGAAATATAATACACATTATGTAGTAACAAAGTTAAGGTGAAGATACAGCAGCACTCTTACTTGCTCACACAATAACGTGCAGCTCTGGTCTTTTACAACCGGGTCCTTGCAGCCAGATCGCTTACCACCTCCGCGATCCATATGTAAATGAAGAATTACTTGCACTCCTTATGGTGTTCTCAAGTTGCTTGCAGTTTTATTCTGTCATAATAACAAAAATATCAAACAGATAATAAAACCGAGCTACTTTTACATAGATTAGCAGTTCAGGCGTGACCGGCCTTTCATAGGGAATAAAACTGCAAGCCATTTGCGAACGCTATAAGGAGTTCTGTGGCTGCCTGTAAGAATATGTGTAATTTCTAGTGTTAACATTTGAAAAACAAAGATATCCTACATCACACTATAGAGTATCTTTGAGATTTAAAGACAAGGCTATAAGGTTTATGTCACAGATATATTTCTACCTCTGTCCCACTTCAGGTAACCTATAATTTCCCCTTAGTTTCCTATAACGAATAAATATGTAATCTATGCTACTTTTATGTCTACCTCCCTCTATTACAAGCACATAGCAGCCTGTTGCTGTCACATACATTTATCACACTGGTTTTATACTATATTTACAAATCTGTTATCTGATCTGAATGGCAATAATCTTCTTTATTCCATATTCAAGAACTTTTCCAGTTTCACTTGTCTACCAGCATGACCAAAAAAACATGTTTGCTATGTGTGTGTGTGTGTCTGTGTGTGTGTGTGTGCGTGTGTCTGTACAGTATATGTGTGTATATATGTGTATATATAAAAATATAAAACAACGCCCAGGGATATGTATATATATATATGAAAACACAGAGAAAGAAACCTCTAAAAAGCACTCAGACAAATTACGCAAAATAATGATAGTAATTTATTAAATAAAAAAATAATGATAAACAAAAACAGCTGACTGAGGACTTTCACGCTGCTGGCCCTGCCTGCTAGCACTTTATTTGGACCTTATATTCCTTTTGCCTACCCCTGGAAGTTATTCTTTGATCGTGGCTTTGTCTACCAGAGACTGCAGTGTTATACTATCACAGGAGCTGAGTATCTTCCTATTAATCCATCTTTCTGACATCTGTGTTTGGGTCACTGAAGTACCTTTCAAATAATGTTTTTTTGATGTCATGTACTATATGTATAGTCTCATGCTTATAGGTCTTCTTTATTAAGTGCCCCGCACACTGGTATAGCATGCCTGTTAATTATTTTTTACCATATTTCATTTATTTTCTTTAAAGGTTTATTATTTATTTTCCTTTATTGATTTTTTGCTCAGTATCTTTCCTAACGACCGGCCGATTGTAGATCGCTATGGGTACTTTGTCCCCATAGTGGTCATATCATCTTAGGTATTGATCATATTATGTTTTGGTTCTATATGGAAATTTAGTTATCCTCGGGTCTGTTTAATTTCAATTTATTTTTGTTTAGTCAGGCAGGTTTTCAGTCAGCTGTTTTTGTTTTTCATTATTTTTTGATTTAATAAATTACTATCATTATTTTGCATAATTTGTCTGAGTGCTTTTTAGAGGTTTCTTTCTCTGTGTTTTCATATTTACTTTATTCCTCTAGCACCGCCTAGCAGTTAATTTATTTTTCTGTCATTTCTTTTCAGTTATTTTTCTGGTAAAGATAGGTTTAGATAATGCATTTATTTGTTGGTTGTTGATGCGGTATTCATTTTTGTGTTTGTTATATATATATATATTCAAAATATATCAGGTGCGCAGAGATGAATGAGATTAAATATATTATTTCTATTAATGCAGCCACAATGTTTGGTTTTGTAAAAAAAAAAACAAGGTAATTATGGTACAGTTCAACCCCGTTATAACGCGATCTGTTACAACGCGAATCCGCTTATAACGCGATGCAAGCATGGCTCCCAATTTTCTTATTTATACAAGATTATTGGTATCTTAAGTACTTTATTGTACAATGCATATAATTGTACATTATTTCTAACGTGATCCGTTTATAACGCGATGTGATTCTTTGGACCCCAAGCACAGCGTTATAAGGGGGTTGAGATATTTATATAACATTCGGCGCAATGTAGAAATGGTCTTAAGTAGATAATCCTTGTGAGGGAGGGATTGATATTGTAGATAATGTTAGTAGGTAGAAAATGTCCTGAATATGATGTTAGAAGCAATAGAAAATGTCAATATGGTATATACCATCAATGAATGTGGCACTGGAAAAGTTAGTGTTCACTTACATTGTTGCAAGCAATTTAAGCGCGTAAGCTCATACTCAAGCTTGAGAAAGGACCGTAAGAAACATTGCTTCTTTTTTATGTGATTACCCCTTGATGCCTGTGTTACTTCATTAAATTGTATTTTTTGAATTTGTGAGTGCTCCAGATTCTTTGATATTGGGTATATATATATATATATATATATATATATATATATTATATAGTATATAGATATATATATATATGCAAATACAACTGTATGTCATCCGCATGTCTTAGGCAGGTCTGCAACCCCACCTTTCAAAATTATCACCCGCATACAGCACTTCCATGCAGCAAGGGATTCTGGGAAAAGACATGCAAATGAGCACACAGTGCCACTTTTTGCCTCAAAAACCATTTTAACATGGTTCCCTATAGGCTTAAGCTTGCTGCATGGTCACAGCTTGAGCATTATATATTATATATATATATATATATATATATATGCAAATGTAAATACAACTGTATGCTCATCTGTATGTCTTAGGCAGGTCTGCAACCTATATATGTGTATATAAAAATGTATGTATGTGTGTCCCTGGGCTTGGGTTTTGTGCGGATTAGAGAAAAAGTCTGATGCTGCTGACCTCTTCTCACCTTTAACATGAGGCTATCAAAAACAAATACCTAGCCTATGTACGCTGATCATATGCGGCACTTGCAATGCAAAGGCTGCTCTGCAGTTATCAGATGGGAATGTCAGGTCTGTCAAGACAATAAAAAGCAGAGTATTTGTTAAAAGTCAGGCATTCAAGACATTTCCGTCCATGGTTTCATGTTTATTTTAAAAGAAAGGGTGAAAGTATGGGATGACTATGTTATGTTTATCCACTGCATAGCATGTGGAGGAAATCAAGGCATCTTACTCACTTCCAAATCTATCCAAGAAAAGATAGCAGTGATCAATTAAATAGGGGCAGTTTCGTTCCTGAATTTTTTTTAGTGATCAAAAATATACTCCATATAGTGGTTATGAAAGTAACTGGAACAGGGCTGTCATAAACCAGTGGATTATGTTTGAGATTCAGTGATAAATCCAAGGGAGGAATGCAGGGTCCGACTTGGGTATGAAAGCCTACAGGTGGAAACATGGTAGAGACCAACTTTTGGGTAATATAACACAGGGGTGCGTAAACTTTCTTTTCTTTTCGCCCCCCCCCCCCCCCCCCCCCCCCCCCCCCCCCTCACGGCTCGCGCCCCTCCCCCTCCTCCCCCCCTTACCTTCCCCGGCGCCCCCCGGCATTTAATTTAAATGTTGTGCGGTGTAAGCGCCCCCGCCCAGAAAATGCAGCGAAGGGCATTGATATGGCCCTTGAACATTCAGCTGTCCAAACAGTTAGTATGAAATTAGCAAGAGCAAAGTGCAAATTTTCACACAAAAATTCACATTTAAGTTAAGGTAAATATATATGGTGCAGATAGTATACATGCTAGCAAAATGTTGCAATAATATAAATTTCAAGTCTTTCAATTTACCTAAAATAACACTGCAATAAGCTTGTGGTTCTTCTAGTTCTAGTGTGTGTGTGTGTTTGTATATATATATCTATATATATATATATATATATATATATCTATATATATATATATATATATATATATATATATATATATCTATCTCGTGTTGAATAGCTTTAATAATCAAAAATGAATAGACGATACCGTTCTGTGGCTAACGAAATGTTTTTATTTGTGCGCGCTTTCGAGATACACTAATCTCTTCTTCCGTCGATGTTACATTGGATAACGCAAACAAGGGTTTTACTTAACAACATTTCAAGATGCACTGTTTTTATCTGTGACTGAAGCCTATCTCTCCCGCCTGTGTAGTATGCGATTTATGATTTGAGGTGTTAAATAGTCCCTGAATGTTAGTGATGTAAGAGTGTGTGTATATGTATGTAAATATAAATTTATAAAGAGCCCACAGTGTATACAGCGCTTTACAAAGGCGTGTGTGGAGTGGGAGTGTATACCAATGGTGTGGGTAGGTGTGGAAATGTAAGAGGGTGTTGCATTACCAGAAGTGTGTGTAGATACGATGTGGTTCCTATTGGTATATAGGGATGGAATTACATGGAGTATCTGTATGTGTAAGAACCAGCTGTGTTTGTGTGTGTGTGTGTGTGTATACACACACACACACACACACACACACACACACACACACACACACACACACACACACACACACACACACGCATACTGTATACTGATACACACAGAGCTGACTGACTCAGATACACACATACTGTACATGCACTGATACATAGATCACACTGACTCAGATACACACACAATGATATACACAGAACAGACTGACACATAGAGCATACACACAGGGCCACAACAGGGGGAGCCTGGTGAGTTGAGGGACCATACACATGACACAGTAGTCCAGTTATAGAGTAGGAGAGTGAATCAGGGCCTTCCTCATGGGCAGGGACTAGATAATCTAAGCAATTGCACAACACAGGAAAAACGTGTTTGAATCCGACTCCTTGCTGGCTGTGCAGTTACTTATTCAGACTACCCAGGATCCAATCCGGAGATTCTAGAATAAAACCAAGTACTGTATCACTATGTGATGGTGTATGCTGTTTGTCTAGTGTCTGTCCATTTCCTTGTGTGTGTGAGTGAATGATCCCCAACCCCCACTTCAACTCCCCCCCTCACATTTGTCTCCATAACACCCACACTGTGTCGATTCATCCCCCATTTGCCTCAATAACTCCCCACTCCTCTGAGCTGCGAGGGTCCTATCTGCAGACTTGTAGGGCCCTTTGCCTCAGTCCCCTCGGCAAAACATCACAGCCCCATATGCCTCTCCTGGCCCATACACTACTTGGGCCCATTCCAAAGCATTAAAGAGCCCACAACTCCAGCCACTCTCACCCCACAGCTCATAACCCCCCTACC
The DNA here is from genome assembly GCA_036426205.1 of Ascaphus truei. Classification (NCBI taxonomy): domain Eukaryota; kingdom Metazoa; phylum Chordata; class Amphibia; order Anura; family Ascaphidae; genus Ascaphus; species Ascaphus truei. The sequence continues at coordinate 55,387 of WSYH01001819.1, forward strand.
CTGCACATAAAAATCTCTCCCCCCACCCTCAAGCTGTCACAGGCCCTTCCATGGCCTAAAAAACAAAAGAACAAGGCGCACAACGCACATAGTGTATTAAAGTATAAAATGTGACTTTATGGTTAAAAAATAAATAGTTCTGCGTACATCAAGTAGGGAATAAACAAGCAGTTGGTATATAGGTTTACCACACCAGGAGATAACGCTGTGCGACACCCTCAGATGGATCTCAGCATTCACTGGGTCAGCAGACGTCTCATCAGTCTCTTCCAGCGTCCTCTGTTGGGGGATGGTAGGTGGATGAGTCCCTTGTAGAGAGAGCCCCACAGCATACAGCTCACAGGTAAGTAAAGACGCCGTAGGATTCAGCATCCATGGAACACTGCAGCATTTGCCGCCACTCCTCGTTGGGCGCTTGGCGATGACGTCACTGGTCGCACCTCCGCTTCCGCAATGCTTCTCATGGAACGCACAGCGTGCGTGTCAATCCAAAGTTGTAAGGCAGCGGGGAGAGATAATTCGCCAGGCAAATAAACAGTGTCCAAACAATGTCCAGAATCACAAAGGATGGGGGGAGAAGAGCATAGACACCTCTTATCCAACGCGTTTCGTAACACTGGGTTACTTCTTCAGGGAATGTATGCATAGTGAAGGGGCATGTACATATATATATACTACACTTCACCCAATCACAAATGCGGTGTCTAATTGCCACATCATTAATTTCAGGTGCAGCATAGTGCTCTTGATTAGTGATACTCTGTCTCACAGAACATATTAACAAACATTGTATAAAATTCATTTAATCTAAAACAGATTTAATTCAAGTACATAATCGGCGCATGAAAAGTAGAGCTTCTGGAAGAGAAAAGCCATAATTAGATACAAAGCAATAGCAATCTATAAAAAGGAATGGATGTCATTTTAAACACACAGAAATTTCAGAGACTAATAAAGTGACCAGATATCAATGTCTTCATTTAACCCCTTAGGGCTCAATGAATTCATCTTATAGATCCAAAAAGTCTCTTGTTGTGAGAGACTTTTAATCCTGTCACCTCCCCTTCTTTCTTTGGGGACCACTTTAACTCCCTTAAATTGCAAACTAGAGGGATCTTTATTGTGATAAAGTGCATAGTGACGGGAAAGACTATGTTTGTCATAACCTATTTTAATATTTCTAATGTGTTCCTGGATTCTAAGTTTCAGGCATCGTTTTGTGCGGCCAATATATTGCAGGCCGCAATCACAATTTATCATGTATACCACATGTGTGGAATTGCAATTTATAAAAGTATCAATCACGAAACTCTCACCGGTGACAAATGATTTGAATGTTTTTCTCTCTGGATGGAGAAATTTGCATATGGAACATTTCCCACACTGATAGTTACCTATAGGTTTATCTCCAAGCCAAGTTAGTGGCTTGGCGTGGGTATGACCCACATCACTGGGGGCTAATGTGTTTTTGAGATTTTTGGCCCTTCTGTATATAAACTTAGGAACTTTTGTGATATGGTCATTTAAAATCGGATCAGTGCATAAAATTGCCCAGTGCCGTTGTACAATTCGTTCAATTTTTTTATTCATTGAATTGTAAGTTGTAATAAAAGGCACTTCAATTGGATTATCCTGGGAATGACTTACTTCTTTTTTAGCTTTTGGTTTTAACATAAGTTGCCTATCCATATTTCGGACTATATTTAGGTCTCTAGTCAGATTAGCATTTGAATATCCCCTCTCAAGGAACTTATCAAAAAGTATTTTTGATTGTGTCTCAAAATCATGGTCTCCACTACAGTTTCTTTTGATGCGAATAAATTGGCCCTTGGGAATGTTCGCAATCCACGATTTTTTGTGGTTGCTGCTTGCCATTAATAGATTATTGGCATCAATTTCTTTGAAAAAGACCTTGGTGGAAACATTCCCATTGTCCAATGCAGTCAATTGTAGATCTAAAAAATTGATACTTAGTGGATTCGACACAAGTGTAAAGATTAAGTTCCTATCGTTGGAATTCAAATATGTCAGGAAGGTACAAATGGAAGAATCATCCCCCTCCCATACACATAGTATATCGTCGATATAGCGACGCCAGACGATTACTTGTCTGCTGAAGGGGTTGTTATTCCAGATGTTCTGATCCTCCCACTGACCCATATACAAGTTTGCGAAGCTGGGGGCGAATCTTGTTCCCATTGCAGTTCCGCAAACCTGTAAAAAGAATTCAGATAAAAACAGAAAATAATTATGGGTCAGTATAAACTCAATTGATTTCAAGATAAATTCTATGTTGAGATGATGCAATTTATTATCTGACTCTAAGTAGTATTGAATTGCTTGTAGACCTTTATCATGTGGAATGTGAGTGTATAATGCTTGCACATCACATGTAATCCTTCCATGGCCTGTCTCAGAACCCTCCGCGGGCCGTCAATGGCCCCCCCACCTAGTTCCATACCTTTCCCCATATACCCTGTACTACAGACCCATACCTTTTCCCCTTCTCCAAGGCCCATACCTTTTAAAAATCCCCTGGCCCATACCTTTCCCCCAAGTCCATTCCCAATCTCCATCTCCTAGGCCTAAAACCAGGGCCACTGCCCTCAGGCCTCGCAGTACAGTACATCCGTGGCATCTAGACCATGCTGCTTTTCTGCAGACTCGGCTCCAGGTCCATCCCATTCCACTATATCTCTCTTTATGCAGGCTTACCTCAACACCCTCCTCTAGCCTCTGCACCCTCTTTGGTCCTACCTGCCTGCAGTGCCACTGGGTCAGGTGCCACAGCCAGTGTGAAAAAGCTGCACAAGTCTAAGAGAACTCTGAATGAGGACTAATCAGGCAGGCTCAGGATTTTGCAACACTGCGGTAAGTTACACTTTCCTCCCTCTAGGCTACCCCAGTTAAAGACCCCCCACCCCCCATCAATCACTGGCCTTAGGTAGGCCCTGAGCAATAGACCACCTGAAGAACCCTCCCCCAGCATCCTGAGGTACCACCCACAACCTGTTGCCCAGCCTTAGATACCCCGCTTCAGGCTAAGGTACCCCTTCCCCCATAAGCCTGAGGTACCATGCAAGCCGTCTATTGGTCTGAGGCATCCCCTGCTTTTCACTGCTCTGGGCTTGAGGCAGCTCACAGTAGTCACCCTACTACCAGCTTTAGGTATGGTGCATGAGTCCTTCGGAAAAGCTATCAACTCCCTAAGGACAGCAATATTTCATTGTTATTTCTGTACAACTACTGATTTAATACTGCATTTTTTAGGTTATTTAAATAGTTAGCAAAATAATTTCTACATTTTGAAAGTATTTTTTATTTGCACATTTGTTTGTTGTTTTGATTGTAAGTGACATTATACAATGTACAGCATGGGTTCTACTGTAGTGTAAAATAGAATACTTAATAACACATATAAAGTAAGTCAGTTCATGTTGTGCAGTCCAGAAATTGGTTGTGGGGCTTCTAATGAGGCAAATACACTACAATTGAGAGTATCTCGCCAGCCTTGAGGTGGCGAGAAAGAAAATGCAAGATTTTAGAAGCGGATTGAGCTTTGATACTTAACAGAGCTTGTTGGCAAAAAATGCGAGTTTGAGTTTTTTTGGTCAAACCGGAGGATTTGCAAAGCCAGAATGAAACCGCTTCTATAAAAACCTTTCCCGCATGGTTTAGACATGTGAGAAGAGCTTACAGAATTGAAAAACCTGCAGATACGATTAGAAAGGGCTCTTTTACTCACTCACAGCTACTAGAATATGCCCCATTGAATTTTAAAATGTACCACCACCAGTCTCGTTCTCAGAAATGGAAAGAATGCAAAGAGGATGACAGATTTGTAAAAAAAAAAAATATGGAAGTTTTGTAACATCTAAGTGCAACCAGCAAGGTGTTGAAAATAATTTGTCTCCTGAGGCAGTAGTTGAAATGGACCACAAGGAAGCACACGAGGAAAGTGCTTGTTGCAGCACTTTGTCTTACACCAATGAGACTGCAAATCAAGAAGAGATGCATAAGTTAATAGAATAAGCTCAAAGCAACATCTCTGATTGTCAGACAAATTTGGAAAAAAGATGTTGACTGGAAGGATCTAGCTATATGGCCAGAGATACTGAAAGACAAAGCCAGAGAAAGAAAAGTGCTTTAACAATTAAAGACTGAAAAAGAATGAAGGAAAATTACTGGTTTTGCCCGATTATAAGGTAAGGCTTTTTTTTTTTTTTAATAAAGTTACATTGAAAAGTACATACTCACCTTATAATCGGGCTCTGCACATTTTGCTGCTGACACAACAGGAACAGTCTGCGCATGTACTCCTGTGTAAGACCGCAACATAGTAGCCATCTGGGCATGAGCAGATGGCTACTGTGTTAATAGCTTACACAGGATCGAAATGAGCGCATGTTTTCTTGGGGTTGTAATGCTTTTCAGGGTGTAATGTGATCGTTATTCATAATTTGCAAGGGTTTTTTTTTTTTGGTTTAAGTATTGATTTAAACTGTAATAATGTGGAGCATTGTGTAGGGGAATAAAGAAGGGTCAAAATAAAGAGGCAAAATATTATTTATAGATAAAGTTAAGACTTATTTTGCAATGTATAAACTGTATATAGTGTAAAATATATCAAACTTTTTTCTTTACATTGAAATTAGGGGTCAACCTATAATTGGGCAAATACGGTATTACTGTAAATGCCTGCCTGTGGCTCGTGGTGAATGTTCATTCCCTGAATTTCTTTTGTATGGGAAATCATCCAATGGTTGTGAGAAACTTACACAGGCTTGGATGGAGCACTAGACAACATGTATTGCAGAGCAATTGCAGGGCAGTTGAAGAGACCCCGCTCTCTTTCCCGAGGCATTTAAAGTAAATTCTGGGGGATCGCATGAGGCCTCTGCAACTCTAAAACGTACCTTAACTCTGCCGGCGTCACTCGTGTCCATGGCAACGTGGCGTCAAATGACACCGCGGGGTCATGTGATGTCACATCCCACAGTGTCATTTGACACCGCATGTGGTAAGAAGGGGAGAGGCGAAGAACGCAGGAGAGCAGGCGGGGGGGGGGGGGGGGGGGGGGGGGGCACAGCAAAAAAAAGTTTGCGCGCCCCTGCGATAGACTACTAGAACATGAAAAGAGCAGTCAGCACAAGCAAAGCTATTGGAGTTAGAGAAACTTTCAGAAGTCTATTGGAGGACATGGAAAAGATACTGAAATGCAAAGGAGTTTACAAAGAGAAACAGAGAAGTTTGCTGCCTTGCTAGAACAATTAACATTCAGAGGGAGTTCTCAACATATTGGAGATGTACACAATGAGAATTGTCTTGGTGTACTTGAGTTGATATCACATTATGATCCGTTGTGTCAAGAACATTTAGAAAAATTGCCAAGAGAAAGGAAAAAAAAAAACTCCAGACTCCATTATTTATCTTGGGAAAGCCAAAATGAGTGTATTAGTTTTTGTGGAAAGAATGTTCAAGACAACCTTGTATCAGAAAGTGAAGAGGCAATTTATTTTTCTATAATATATGATGCCATGCCAATGTCATTGTTCTGCTATATGTTCACAGAAACTTGGTGACAAACATTTGGATCATTCAAGAGAGGTTCATTGAATTTGTCGATTTTTTTGTCATAAGATGGGGAAGAGATTGCAGAAATGCTGCCATCAAAATTAAATGAGCATGGCATCAACATTGAAGATTGCAGAGGACAAGGATTTGATAATGGAGCTATGTCTGGCAAAAGGAAAAGAGTAAGAGTGTGCGCACAGGAAAAACACCCAAATGCTATATTTTACCCCTGGCAGACCATTCCTTAAATCTTGTGGGTGTGCATGCAACATTGAGTTGTGCAGAAGTGATCACCTTTTTTGGTTATGTGAATCACTTATATGTTCCCTTCAGTGGGAGCCCTGAAAGGTGGCACATTCCGACATTTAAAATTGGGTGTGTTCACTGCACGGCCTAAGTGATACTAGATGGAGTGGAAGAGTGGAAGCAGTTCACACAATTGCTCAAAAATTTCCAGGCATAATTGAAGCTTTAGAGAAGATTTTTTCTTCCAAAAAGCCTTCAAGTGGTGCTCATTCCAAAACACCTACAAGATTACGTTTTATCCTTCAGAGCAGTTGTACAGTACTTGCAACATTCTGGATAAAAGTTTTTCAGTTTTGAAGAGAGAAAACTGATTCTTCAATCAAGATGTATATCAATTGAAATTGCAGAAGCAAATATTAAACCTCTTCCTGCAGAAATGCAGTCACTTAAAGTGAACAGCTATATATATATATATTCAGAAGCCAGAATTGTTGCTAATAATCTGGATATACCTAAGGATTAAGCACACATCATCAACGTCATAAGAGGAAAAAGGCAAAGCATCTGAATGGATCTGAAGACCATCATGAATTGGAAGATGCAGAGACAACATTCAAGGTTAAATAAAAACAGAAAGGCCAGCGCATCATACAAAATGACACAACATATAGTGCAATACCTCGGTGCTTATCTGCTCATGAAAAGGGTCATTTAATTAAACCGTTTGGCAAAAAGGTTATAAGCCTGCAGCCACTTCACGGCACGACCAATCTGCAGCTCCTAACACCACCTGCCACAATTCTCATGTACCTCTCTTTTCTGCTGGAGGGAGAAAGACCATACTGGGTCTGTAGGATCATGATAAAAACTGCTAATTGGAAAGTGGGGCGGGGCGAGCTTTAAATCATGGGGAGGAGGAGCCCCACCTCCAAGCAACAACAGCTGCATAACCCATCAAGCTGCAGAACCCCAAAACCCACCCTCACATCATATATACAGCATATATATTAGATATACAAACAAAAACACAAAGGCCAGCGCGTCATACAAAAGGACGCAACATATAGTGCAATACCTCAGTGATTATCTTCAAGGTTAAATGTTTTCCTTTTGGTACTGATTCCATTATTTGTTGGCCAAATAACCAACGTTTTAAATCCATGGAATATGCATGCCCCTTGTTTGCTCTCATTTTAAAATTGAGAACTTTGACAGAAGAAGTTGTGACATCTACTGAAAGTCTCGTTTCAGTACCCTGAAGATATAACACCATCTTTATCAGGTGAAATTCTACACCTTCGAAAGATATAGACTGCCACATTTGCCAGTGACTCAGGTCTACTTGATTTATTGAATGCTATTTATAAGCTACAACTTGAGGGAATATTTTGAGAAGTATGCATTGCTCTCAGAATTTGCTGCACCCCACCTCTATCTGAGACTGAAGAAGACCGAGCACTCCGCAAATAATCAATTATAAAAAAACTACCTCTGTTCAACAATGAGTGAACAAAGCCTCGACAAGCTTTCAATTCTGTCCATTGAGGTAAAAAAGTGGATCTTCTGTGCAATAGAAACCTCCAAGGAGTCAATGTATCACAAGAAAATACTCAGGATGACCTCTTGCAGCTTTTCATTTTTGGGGAGCTATCTTCACCAACCACAAACTTGAACAACTAGGATGATAGAAAACAAAAGCACATCAGGTGAGTATAACAAGATTTGTATTCACAAGTGCAGACAGTTCAGTTCTCACTTAAATGTGAGTAAATACAATCTGTCTCCGATCACGACCCGCCAATTGGGGGAGTTCCGTATCTAGAATTTTAGGTGATGGCATGTGTTGTCAGCAAACAGATGCCCAGAAAATGTAGAAGAAGGAACTCCAACAGACTGGTCGCATAAGTGGTGGGCCAGGAAGGACATCTCCACTACCCAGAATTCCCTATACATTGCGCAGAGCTATGGTGGTTTCTGAGGGGTTGGATTTAGATGCAAAGAGGAACACCAACACCAGACATGCGTTAATGCATCTGTCACTTACCACTCCCTGCTTGATCCCGATTGGTCGAACAATGATCGGCCAATCCAGAAGAAAGAAAAGTATAACAAATATAAAAAAAAAAAAGAGAGGAAGGATGTCCGATTGACAACTATCAAGAAACACTTCAAAGTTCCAGCATGAAATATAAAAATAGCTTACATAAATTGGGCCTGGTCAGAGGTTGGGCCTGACTTCTGCTTCTGGCTACCGGCCTCTGATTGCTGCTGTGTGCCTCTCTCCTCCACTTGGCCTCCCTGTCCTGCTGGTGGGCATCCACATGAGAATCGGACACCAGAGGCCTGAGACCACTCCCAAGGTAAGTCTATGCGTGTATTGTGCGTGTGTGTGTGGGTGGGGGGGGGGGGGGGGGGGAATTGTGTGTGTGTGGGGGGGGGGGGGAATTGTGTGGCATGGGGGGGATGAGAGTGAGGAGGAGGGGAATGAGGGATTGGGATTGAGTAAGAAGGGGGGCAGAGAAATACATTGGAAGGGAGGGGAATAAAGGGGGTAAGAGCGAAGTCTGAAAGAGGGGGGTCTAGTGGAAACTAGTCCCTGGCCCTAGGAAAGCTGTCCGCGGCCCTGCAGCTATGGGATACAATCCACTGCTGGCCCCTCTGACATCAAAGGATTAAATCCTACATCTTTCTCTCTCTGTTGTTGTTTATACAATTTAAAAATATATCTTTGCCAGACCTGTGTTAAGTATGAGAAATTTGCTTAACAAGCTTCTTCCATTTTATACAACTTGAAACAGAATTTTGTTTTGCTAAATAGCTCTATGCATACAGGGGTGGCGTGATGGCTGGGCTATCAGTGCCACTGCACAGTGCCTGAGGTTACAGAGGCCCTGCGCAATTCCCCACAACAGTTAAACTGATTGTCGAGGGAGAGCGCAGGGCCTATGTAAGGCCTGGGACATGGTAAAGCAGACCCCGCTGAGCAGATGCACTTACCCCCTGCATTTGTAATCAGCGCGGCTTTAGGAGCCGCTTCCGCATGCGTGCGGAGGCTCAGAAAATTTCAGGAGACAGGCAAGTTTAAATTTCCACGCTGAGGGGAGCAGTCACGTGACCGCAAACATCCAATGGGAGCGAGGGACTAGCCCCGCCTCACTGCCTCGCCTGCCAGGATGCAAAAAAGCACCAGATTGAGCAGGCGAGGCAGAGCAGGAGCACGGATCAGCGCGAACTTAGGCACCATGCCCGAGGCCTAACACTCTTACCTTCTCCGGTGGGCATCTCCTCCTGCAGGGTCACATCATAATGGTGCCGCAACTTCAAATGGCATTGCCATGACAATGGGACGTCACGTGAAGTTGCGACGCCTTGGGGCATCACATTGCTATGATAACGGAACACCCTGTGGGCGCCGTATTCCCATGACAATGTGACGCCGCATGGCTCAGCGACCTCACCATGTCATGGCAATGTGACGCCATCTCACGGCGCGCCGCCTTGATGACAGGACACTGAGAAGAGGATGCCGAAAGAGAAGGTAAAAGGCCCGGCACCGCATGTGCCTACACCAAGTCCAACTGGCCATGTATATATAGACCTTATATTGTGGCAGAATTCTCAATCACCGAAGGGGTTAATGACAGCGACGTCGCTCCCCGTAAAACAACGGGTAATCAAGTACATTATAAATTTAAATGGTATTCTCTAATAGGAAAAGCAAGAGTTGATCAATCAAAGTGCCACCTTCTGTGAAATAATAAAGCTAAGCTGAAGAAATATCTTGTCACTGACTTGTAGCCCTTTATCTTAAACTGACTCTAAACAGTTGGCTTGTGACGGAGCCTTTGTCAGCGAAGTGTCGCGCCTGGAAATATTTCTGCTTTCGCCTTTGTGGATGTCAATCATTTCATTTTCTGCGACTAGTTATTCTGTTTCAAGCTACAGCAGCAAATTGGTGTGAAAGAAATAAAAATAAGTTTGTTAAATACTAGACAGGCAGTTCAGACACACTTTGCATTTTGTAGTTGATCATTTCTATAGTCATTGAAATTGGATTAGTACCATCTGATCCAATTTATCTGAGTATTTTCCATACCTGCTGTAAAGACTCAGGACTATATTGCCTAAATGGTGCTACACCAAAAAAGACACCTTCCAAAACCTGAAGACGCCTTATGTCTCATTAATGTCTTCAGAAGGTGTTTTATGGAGCAGCACACACCACTTGGTAAATATAACCTTTAATCTCCTTTTAAGTCTAAAACATTGAGATTGATACTACGGGGTATGTATCACTACTATTTTATTTATTATCCCAGAGTATTTTATTACAGGCCATCTTTTTTAATGAATAGGGCACACATTTGAAAAATAATCTCTCTCATGTATATTATTTGTATGCATCAATTACTTCAAAACTCCTTCTGAATGTAGTTTCCCAGCATTTCCCATTGTTTAACAGATGTAGATGTCTTTAAAATCAGGGATAGTAGCACTATTTAAAAAAATTTTTTTTTTTAAATTTTATTTAAAAAAAAAAAATTTGCACACATTCTCACTGCACACACTGCTCACTGCACACACTGATCACTGCACACACTGATCACTACACACACTGCTCACTGCACACACTGCTCACTGCACACACTGATCACTGCACACACTGATCACTACACACACTGCTCACTGTACACACTGCTCACTGTACACACTGCTCACTGCACACACTGCTCACTGCACACACTGCACACACTCTCACTGCACACACTCTCACTGCACACACTGCCCACACACTGCCACACTGCCCACACACTCACTGCACACTGCACACGCACACTCTTCAACTGCACACTATCTCACTGCACACACTCCCTGCACACACTGCTCACTGCACACACTGTCACTGCACACAACTGCTCACTTGACACACCACTGCTCACTGCACACATGTCCAGAACACTGCACAAATGCAACACACTGCTCACTGCACACATCTGCACTCTGCACACTCACTGACACACTCTCACTGCCACACCACTGTCACACACCTCCCCGCACACACTAGGCAATGCTCTGCACACACGGACACTGCAAACAACAGCGCACGACAAACTAGGCACAAACTCACCATGGCAAAGGAGCAGCAACTGTCACTGGAACCAACGCCATGCACAACACACTCTCACTAACCAAAAAAGCCAAGCCAACACATAACAAAGACGAGAGTACACACACACAGCCAGAGACACACACACCCAGAGTAGAGGAGACACACACACACACACACACAACCTACACACATCACAACGCACACACACATACATCCACCACACAGACAACACAATACAAACACACACCACAACACACACACGATAGACAACAGACACACCCAGAGACCACACGAATCCCCCCAGAGATCACACACAACACCCCAGACAAACACAGCACACACACAACAACACCCACACACACACACACACACACACACACACACAAACACACACACACACACACACACACACACACACACACATATACACACACACACACACACCCATATACACACCCACATACACACACACACCCAAATACACACACACACAGTTTCTCTCCCATATATACATACACACACACACTCTCTCACTCTACATAGACGGGGGGGGGTCGGAACAGAGGAAAGGCCGCGACCAGGAACACCACCCGCTCTTCCCCCTCCTCCCGCGCAGGCAGCGGGAGCGCCGGGGACAGCGGTGGGGAGAAGAAACCCCCCGCTACCACCTCCATGCAGGCAGCGGGAGCACCAGGCACGTGGGGGGGATCAGAGGTAAGCGGGAACCCGAGGGACATCCCCGCTCCCATCTCCTGCCCCGCAGGCTGTCATGCGGTGACAGGGGGAAGCGGGGACCGGAGGGACATCCCCGCACCCATCTCCTGCCCCGCGGGCTGTCACGCGGTGACAGGGGGAAGCGGGGACCGGAGGGACATCCCCGCTCCCATCTCCTGCCCCGCGGGGTGAAGGGTGATGATGCACCGATGCTACCGGGGGGTGGCGGTTTTGGCCGGGGGGGAAAGGAACTCAGGCCTTTGGGAAACTCTGTTCTAACTAATTTTTTTGCGGCGGCCATTTTGTTTTTGAGCGACCCCGTTACTAACGCGGTGCTCTCGGGGTGGACCCCGAGGACCGCGTTATAACGGGGTTTACCTGTATATATATATAACTTAGATTTTAGTGGTTTTTGTGCAATACAAATAAAAGCTATACATCCATTGTTTCTCTCCTTGACCAATACAGATCCATCTTGACACAGTATTCAAAGAAAATTAGAAGACAAAAAACATAAATAAAGAAGGGGGGGAGGGAGGGAAGGTAGGGGGGGGGAATGGAGGGCAACTTCCTCCTTCATATTTCTTCCCATTATTTTCAACTTTGGCTAAACCCGGTGTTGGTCTATTTAGAAAAATAGCCATGGGTCAATTGGGATTTTGAGGTTGAAGATCCTCTGTAGACAATCTCTAATTTTTTCACATACTGGGACAATCTGCAAGACCACAGCATATGCAACAGGTCTGTGGTCTAGGGCACAATGGGGAATATCCTGACAGAAATTTAGATAGTTTTAGTGGAGTGAGGTACCATCTCATTAATACTTTATGTGCGTTCTCCTTTAATGTCGTGCATATTGAACTTTTGGCTTTCGCTATGACTATTGTCGTCCACTCCTCTACTTCCAGCACCTCTCCTAGATCCACTTCCCATTGTGTCATGTAGTTTAGCTTGGGTGTCACCTTTGGGCCAGAACTGGTTACTTCTCTATACATTTGCGATTTGAGCCTGCATGTGTCAGTCTCTATAAGACAGAGCTGTGACGGTGCTTGTCTCGAATCAGGAGGCAGACCCGCAGGGCTGAGGTAGGAATGCATAATAACTGACCAGAGCCCGGGGACAGAGTCCTGTAAGAGTATTCGTAGTCAGTAAGCAGGCAGGGGTCAGGGCAAGCGGCAGTGGTGCAGAGTCCAGGCAACAGGCAAAAGGTCAGGACAGGCGGAAGGCAGCGAGGTCGGGGTCATAGTCTGGGGTCAGCAACAGGGATTCCAAATAGGCAAAAGGATAACGTGTGACAGCGAAGATCAAACGGAGCTACAGCAAACAGAACTTTCTTGGCGACTCAGGATCTGCAGCCTTATAAAGCAGACTGCCAGTACCCAAAATGGCCACAGTGAGCAGAAAGGGCAGGAGAGACAGAAAACCTGGACTGTAGTGAAAACCCGGCATGGATTGAGCAGAATCCTTACAAAAGCTTTTCGAAGGTGGTCAATGGGGGGTGCGGATTGTGTTTATTATAAAATTCTCTGATCTGGAGGTGTTTATAAAATTCAGAGTGAGGAATGTTTTTGTCAGACTTAATTTGATCAAAAGTTTTGATGCCTTTCCTACCCTCCAGATCCCTAAGTCTCAAAAAAACGTTTTGTTTCCAAATTGAAAAATCAGATAGGAGTCATCATTTAATTTTGGAAGTTAGGGCGCATTTGAATTTGGAGGCCTCCCAGATTGACAGAGAGTTGGTCATTGAGGATAGCGGTGATTTAACAGCTTTCTTTGCTTTTTTTGGGGAGCCAGATTAGATAGTTTAGCTCCAATATGGAGCAAATCTCTACCCATGTTTTCAATTCTGTGAGTTCTTCTAGTGTGAAATTGTTCCCCAGTATCTCTCTCCAGACCGCTCAGTCTCTGTTGGTTTGTCAGGAAGTCCCTCAAAGCTTGTTTTGTGCTATTATTATGTGCCACTTTCTCTCCGTTATAAAGATGTTCATAACATTTTTTTAAATTCCCCTACAATTAACTTTGGGTTAGCTGTGGTCCCTCCCGTTTTTAATTTTAGAGCTTGGATGTTGTAATTTTGGTGCATAGTTTTAAGTTTATTTGCTAGCATAGTACAGTATCTGGCTTGTTTGCTTTCTCAAAAAACTTCCTCTTTGACCAGCTCAGTGAGTTCGTCGCCTGGGAGGTTAGGAGTAGGTTCAATTCGATTTTGATATCTTTCAGTTGATTAAGGGTATCTGGATTGGGTCTCTTTTTATGCTTATTCGAGAGGTCTTTCAACTTGGCCTGTAAATCTACTATTTTAAGGTTCCTGTCTCTTTTCCTTTTGGCTGTTATGCTGATCAAAGTCCTTCTTAATGTTGCTTTATGTGCTTCCCAGAGGGTCCGTTGGGATTTTACACTACCGTTATTCTCCCTAAAAAAATGGGTTATCTCTTTGCCTACTGTGTCAACTATTTCTGGGATCTTTATAATAGATTCATTGAGTTTCCAGTTTGCTCCCGGCCTGTCCAGGCCAATTTGGGTGCACCTTAGCTCAATTGGCGTGTGATCGACCATGAAATATCATGGATCCCGGTATGGGAGATCTTTGAGACCAGTCTGCTTGATATGAAGAAGTAATCGATTCTGCTAAGTATTGTGGGGATGTGAGAAAAAGGTGTAGTCCCTTTCAGTGGGGTGGAGCTCCCTCCAAATGTCTACCAGATGATTATCTCGTAGGTCTTTGATCAGAGTTTGTGGGTTATCTCTATTGTTGGCTCTAAATGGGCCTGATCTGTATAATTTAGGGTTCAGTGTAATGTTGAAGTCACCTGCGACTATCAGGAATCTGACTTATGTGTGAATCTATCTAATGTGTGAAAAAAAAGAAGGGTCTGCTCACAGGCGGCATATACCATGGCTATTTTTACATGCTGGTTATTTATTGTGCTCACCAGTATCAGAAATCAGCCCTCTTTATCTTTTTGAACTAAGTCTACCACCAAAGGAATTCTATTATGAATTCGGATCGCTACACCTCTCTTTTTCTCTGTAGCAGAGGATAGGAAGAATTGGTGAAAATGCTTATCCATATATTTAGGGAAGTTTTTAGTACTAAAATGGGTTTCTAGTAACATGACTATGTCTGCCTGTTTTCTATTGTATTCTGCCAATGCTATACGGTGTTTCCCTGGGCAGTTAAGACGCTTCACATTGTGGGAAATGATTGTTATTGTCAATTTGTTAATTCTAACCTACCCTTTAACGGAAGCTTTTGAGGATTCAAGCCATGCTGGTTTCCCCGCGCTGGTAGAGTTCTAGAGTCCTCCTTGGGAGTTTGGGATTGATCATCTTGTAGTGTGCGATGGAGAAAGGGCCCAACCTTGGAGAGGGGGAGGGATGGGGAAACAAAATAGGTAAAGGGAATAAGATGAGAGAACCAGAATTGTCCTAGACACATCGGGTTCTCTTGCCTTTGGGGTGGGGCTGATAACTGGTACACCCAAAAGAGGTGTCCAGCGATTCGGAACATTTCGGATCTCAGCCTTCGAAAGGTCTTGGGGGTCTATGCAGTAAACGGCGAAAAGGCACTTTTCGCCAGTTTCTCGCCAAAAATGCCTGCTGCGATTCAGTAAGCCCCGAGAAGCGTGAAGAGCAAAACTCAACGTTTTTTTGCCACATTTTTTTTCCGGCAGACGCGCGGCAAAAGCCACTTTTCGACACTTTTCGCCACTGTTCGACACTTTTTCAAACTCACGGGGCGATGGGCCTGGTATATGATTTAATCCCTGTAAATTAAACCCCTGTAGTTAAACTTTATACAGAGTTTCCGGCCTTAAATTGTGACAAAAGAGACTGCAGTGTGGTCTGGGCATCATAATTGGTGGAGAATGCGGGCAATCCAAAAGGCACTGAGCAGCGGAAACTGTGGCTTTGAAAATAAATGCGGGGATTTAAAATGGCCACCCAACTGAAGTGAAAAGCAAGCAAACAAACAAGATAAACAACATATAGATATATATATCTATAATATATATAATATAATAGATATATATATATATATATATATATACACACAAAGCAATACATATAAAACCCAAATACATATAAAAAATACCCCAATGCATTAAAAAAATAAAAAAAGACCCCAATGCATTAAAAAAAAGACCACAATACCTCAATACATCTACAAAAGACTCCAATACGTTTAAAAAAGAGAACAATCCATTAAAAAAATAAAACAATACATATACAATACATATAAAAATACCCCCAAGCACCCAATGCATACAACAATTCCCCCATGCCCCCCATTACATATACAAATTCCCCAAGCCCCTCAATACATATAAAAATTCCCCCAAGCCCCCCAATACATATAAAAATATACCCCCACCCCCCAATACATATAAAAATTACACCCCCAAAACAAATAAAAATCAGACTTACCTTGTGGATGGTCTCAGGTCAGGCCCGGTGGCTGCGGGGGGGCCGGTGGCTGCAGGATGGGGGATGGGCTGGTGGCTGCAGGGGGGCCAGTGACTGCAGGATGGGGGATGGGCTGGTGACTGCGGGGGGGGGGGGGGGGGGGGATGGTGGCTGCATGGGGAAGGGCGGTGGCTGTGGGATGGTTTGTGGGCTGTGACTTAGGGAGGGATGGCGGGCCGGTGGCTGCGATGAGGGGGCCATTGCTACGGAGGGGGCTGTTGATGCGGGGGGCTGTTGCTACGGGAGTCCGGTGGCTGCCATTGCTGCGGGAGGACTGGGGGGAGGGCGGTGGCTGCAAGGCGGGGTGGCATTGCTGCGGGGGGGAGGGTGGTGGCTGCCGTTGCTGCGGGAGGGCCGGTGACTGTGATGGGGGGGTGTTGCTACAGGGGGGGTGCGGTAGGCCGGTGGCTGCGGGATGGCTTGTGGGTTGATGGCAGTAGGTCACAGCAGTTGCCGCCGGCCCCAGTTCTCCCTCACTGTCTGTCCCACGAGGTGTCTGGGCCATATGCTGACACGTGCCGGAAGCTTAGCCCAGCTAACTTCCGGCGTTAACGTGAGAGATACCTGACACGGGTGCCTGAGGCAGCTGAGAGCTCGGGTGAAATTTGCAGCACCAGCCAGGCCCCCCCCCCCCCAGTCAGCGGGCCTGGGACACCAGACCTGGCAGACCCTACCTGTTGGCGGCCTTGCCCCTCCTTCGGTCACTCAATTTCCCCCTACTACACTCACTCAATCCCCCCTACTACACTCACTCAATCCCCCCCTACTACTCTCACTCAATCCCCCTCTACTACTCTCACTCAATCCTCCCCTACTCATCCTCCCCTCCTCATCCTCCCTCTGAATTCCACCCTCCTCTAAGCATTTTACTTAAGGTGGTTTGGGGAGGCTATCGTTCCCGCAGCGGAGAGGTGCTGGGGTCCTGATCGCAGATGTCAAAGTTGGGTCCAACTTCCGGGTCCAACTGTGGAGGGGGAGGGGGGGCAGATGGCAGGCTATTCCAAATGCTGTCACAGGACACGCAACAGGTTGGCCACCCCTGACCCATATACACTGGCGACACACTTTATTCGAGCTCGGCTAGTCCCACGAATTCGGGTATACCCGGGTGTATTGAGGTTTGTGACTGTTTTCTGCCCGAGTGCATTGGGTTATTTTCCAGGCAGGGATTGAAGCATTTTATTCCCGCTGGCTGCAATACTGCACAGTATATATATATATATATACTGCATTACAATTCATGAATTTATGCCATCTGGTAGACACGCGAAGCATTGCAGCCTATTAAATCCTAATCATTATCATTTAACAGATCAGCCGCCCGTCAGCCAGGCATGAACCCAGGCTGGGAAGGCAAACGCAACGGGGCTTGTCAGAGGTGAGGAGCGGCGCATTCCAGGTATCTGCCAGGTACATACTGGGTATTTGCTCGAATAAAGTGTGTCGGTGCAGTACACTTTCTTTATGTTGATTCATCTCCCTGAATGTATCACAAGAGGCCTTTTTATCCTGCATCCTTAATAAGCAAATGTGCACCTGTTAGGCCCTATGTTTAACTGCTTGGGATTTACTTGTACTAAATGAGTTAGGAGTGCGTCACCCAACGAACATATTATTAATAATGTAGTGTACTGTATATTTTTCTTAACAGCTGCTAGATTAAAATATACTTAATCCAGGCATTGCTTTATTTCATTGTGTGCAGTGTAAAAATGTATATGGGGCTGAAAGAGTGGCTCAGTGCGTAAAGGGAAGGAAGCCTGGTTAAAATCCCAGTGTCGGCTCCTTAAACCTTTGGTACGTCACTACATCTCCCTGTGCCTCAGGTGCCCACATTTCTTTTTAGATTGTAAACTCTATGGGTCAGTGACTCATTGTCCCTGCAAAATTCTATGTCCAGAGGTGTGTTCTATTATTGTAAAAAATCCTTTCTTTTGTTAACAGTACAATAGTTAACCGAGTCTAAAATATTTTTTTTTCTTTTTCATTATAGGCTAAAAAGAACGTGCCAGGCTTAATTTCTCTTTTATTCATCACATTGAAAGGGCAAAGCAAATACCTAATCAGGGCAGCTCTTTCTCCGATTATCCCTCAGCTGTTCTTCCCTTTAAGTGTCCAAGGAAAAGAGAAGCAATCTAGTCAGTGCCATTGTTCCCAAATATAGCTCTCCGTTATTGAAATTCAGTGAAGTGCATTCATTTAATACAATAATTCAAGCATTATTTCCTCTCGGGGCATCTTTAATGTGATTAACCTTTTTTACACTAATACTTTCCTCCTCAAAGAAAGTGCATGTGATTTCATCAACGTAAAGCTATGTTGGAATTTTTTGGGGGGAGGGTTAAATAAAATCAACCACTGCCACATAGTTGTAATACAATGATAATTAGGGGTGCGTGAACCAAAGTAATTTTACAGCAAAAAATCAGCTACTGTATGAGCAGCATTTTCATCCCATATAACCTGGCACTAATATGATTTTTATGCACTAGCTCAGTTTCCCCTCAAACTATGCTCATTGGGCACCAGTATTCTGTTCCCAGAAAAGTATTGTGTCTACAAAATTCAATTTGACTCATGACTGGTTGTATTTCTCATATTCTCTGCCCCTGCTAGCCGAAGCTCTATTTTCCATGATTACATGTCTATTAAACCAAGCTATTCATTGACTGCTGTTGCTTACTCCATTAAGTAAACATTACCTCCCTCTTTGACGCCTCTTCCTAAGTATTTAAAGCATTGTTCTCTTCAAGATAATGTCTAAAAAATGAGAGGTAACCCTATGACTCTGCAGCTTGTACAAATGCTCATACTCTGTCAACCATAAATATAATTAGACAAACAAAGCACTTACAGGACTCTGTGCCATTAATTCCCATCATCATTAAAATGGTTTGAATGATGCATCCCGCAACCCGATCTGCATTCATTACCATTTTGAAGATAGTATAAATTTCCTACTGCGACACAGTAAAATGCAAGTATATTTTTTAAGGCAGTGCTGAGAAGCATCTGGTTAAATGTATTGCACATACCATTAGTCCATTGCATTACAAACATGCATTTAGGGGGTCCCACATAACATACTGTTATAAAGACTCCGAAGCACACTTTGGAAGCTGAAATCCCTTTATTAGCTATTAACCCCCCTGTAACAGTGACTTATCACTGTTTGAGAGAAACTGCCTCAAAATCCAGCAGTGTGCTGGTTAATAGCACTCAGGCAATCAACCAGACTCCACCCTGGCTGATTAGGACTCTTAGTAAAAGCCGGATGTGAGAAACAGGAGAGATTCCTTAGCTCATATTTGGGCTGACATAAGGAGAAAGAGGACTGCAGAGATTTCCTTAGCCCACAACTGGGCTGACCAGAGGAAAATATGATGTAATGATGCACACAGAAGGACTGTACTGTATGCTGACAAGGTGACAAGACCGCTATACCTGGACAAAGACATTTCCATAGCACACAAGGGTGCTCACCCAGGAGAGTAGAGAGGCCTTCCTCTACAGCTACAACAACAGAAACATATAAGGTTAGGTCCCTGCTGCAGACGGCGGCGCGCGCAGCGGTGTGTGCGCCTCTCACAGCCCCTTACCTCCTCCCTAGCAGGCCCCGGTGACTCCTCGCTTCCTAGCCCTCTTCGTACTGTGACGCGTCAGCCAGCTGGGGATACAACTGGATTGTGTTCCTGTGCGGCGACGCGTCACATGGTGTGCCAGTGAGCCAATCAGTGGGACCCTGGCCTCTGATTGAGAAAAGCAGAGGAAGCGAAAGGAATCTGAGAAGAGTTTCAATGATGTCAGCAGTCTATGTCTTATGGAACATTTAACTCGAATGGGCTCAGAATAGTTAACAAAATTAGGACAATTTGCACTCGCAAATGAAGCCAGATGACCTCAAGTTTTAGCAAAGCAAAGATTTGAATCCACACATTGATGTAAATATCAAGTGATCCACACAACTCGGAAAGAGATTGGGACGTGGCTGCCATTTACTATGGGAGAGATCATTAATTCATTACCAGTCTACTTTTAGATTTTAAAATCAGGGGAGGAAAAACACATTTAGTTGAATTTTAACACACACACACCTTGGTGCCAGCAAAGAGTCTTTGTCAAACTACCCCCACCCCACTATAAACATTCACCTAATGCTTCCTAAGCTTCAGCAGTGCATGTTACTTTAAATAGTTGTGTTTGCTCCAATCAGCTCAAGGCTGGACGTGAAATAACATCATGCTCTTGGACAGCAATCTGGCATGTTATTAGCTTCAGTTTCAACTTTAACCTCTTAAAGTTGTGTATCAGATCTCTGATGCTACCTCAGCATGTTAACCGGCTCCAGAATTACAGGGCAGCATCAAACAGTGCAGGCTTCAGAATCAGAAATGGGAAATGTAACCCAAGTATTTAATAGGGTCTGAGGTTTCACCGTGAATAGGAAGTACTGGGGGCAGCTTGTCATAGATCACAGGCATTGATAACGCTTGCTAATCTAATCAGAAATTTGGCTGAGCCGGTGTCGTGGCCCCGCCCCCTGCCATGGCTGTGCCCACCTGGCGGTTTTGGCCACGCCCCCACACCTCAGAACGCAGCCTGCAGATCGCGGCTGTGCATGTGCGTATAGTGGGACCATAGAGACACAGGCAATATCGCACTATAAGGGCATTTATAGGCTATAAGTCACTTATCGGAGTTTAGTGAATGGTTTCATATTTTCTAAGTGGTGCATTTTCCTAAGACACCTTCTGGCACCAGAAGACACCCTACCATGGGGTAGATCCACAGAAGTCCATTGTTTTTGCGCGAAGAAAGTGATGTTCCCTAAATTGGGAACGGGCGTAATTTTTTGTCTTATTAATGGGTATCCTCAATGAGATGCAAAAATAACATCCATTTATTTAGCAGCAGTGCTGTTAACAGGGACCTCTGTAGCCGCTGCAGCCCCCATGAAATTCTCCCGCCCCCTGGGGCTTGCGCCATCCACTTTGCGCACCTCTGAACTATAGCATATCTCAGCTCTCAGTCATGTTCATAGGAGTAAAGGTGTAAGGGGTCCAGTCCAGGCTGTGGCTGGAACCCGCCTTTACCTGGCTGCTGTGGACATTTTGATTACTGGCAGCCTGCTATATTGGCTGCACCTGTTCCAGGGCTCAAATAGCAGCCAGTGTCTTCCAGCCCCTGCCTGAGCATTGTATATGTTTCCCTGTGTTTCTGGCCACCTTGGGCTCTAGTTCTTGAGCCTTCTAGTTCTCGAGCCTTCCCTGTTCCTGAGCATTCCGTGTGGCTTGCCTCTTCCTGTGGCTTCCCTGTTCCTCAGCCTTCCGTGTGGCTTGCCTATTTCTGTGGCGTGCCTCTTCCTGTGGCTTCCCTGTTCCTCAGCCTTCCGTGTGGCTTGCCTATTTCTGTGGCGCGTCTATCCATGTGGCTCCCCTGTTCATTGGATTTCCATGTTGCTGACCCCGGACCGTGACCTCACTGCCATCCGCCTGCACTGATCCCTACCTGTCTCCTGGACTTTGCAACTCTGCCGCCTGCCCTGACCCCTGCTTCCATACCAACTACGGATACTCTTACAGGACTCTGTCCCGGGACCCTGATTGGTTTATTTGCATTCCTACCTCAGCTCTACAGGTCCGCTTCCTGTTTGGAAACGAGCACCGTCACATAATGCTAGGGACACATGTGGACCCCGCTGATGTAGGGAGGGTGCTATCCCTCCAGGGCCAATCCTGGATAGGCACTCCGCCCTCCTGAATACGTGGGACACTGTAATCGCTTTCATCACCTCCAGCTTGCAAATCCTTGACAACCATACTCTACTTGCACCCCCGGCTGATTCTTCATCGGCACCTACCCCTCCGCTTCAGCAAGCTAATCTTGCATTCCAGGAGCCAAAAGATGAATTCTCCACTGCTCCTGTTTCAAGGTCACGTACACCTCTCACTGTTTCCTCGGCAGTAAGTGCTGTTACCCTGATGGTTCTAAGACTCCTGATTCAATGCTTGATGTCCCTATTACTGAATCTAAGGATCCTGTTTCAAAGTCAAGTCCCCCTTTTTCTGTCCCTCCTGCAGTACATGCTGTAACCTTTGCTAGTTATAAGGCCTCTGATTTAAAAGCAGGTTCCCCTTTCTCTGACTCTCCTGTAGTGTGTCATATACCTATTATTAATGCTAAAACTCCTGCTTTAAAATCAAGTTTCTCTGATTAGCTTGCAATGTCTGGGGTTCCTTTGACTGTTTCTAAGGCTCTTGCCTAAAATTTTCCATGGTATCTGGTATATCTACTGTAAATTCTCAGACACCCACTTCAGTGACAAACAGACCTTTCACCAATGTCCCCACATGGTTAAATATATCTAGTTTTACTTTTTCTAAGACAAGTACCCCTACTGCTGGGTTCCATGCAATGTTGGATAACCCCATCTTTGTTTCTAAGGTTCTTGCCATAAAATTCCCCACAGGATCTGGTATACCTATGGTTGGTCCTCAGACTCCCACTTCAGAGACTAGCATAACTTTCTCTGATTCATTTGCAGTACCTTGTCTAACCCTTGCTGATTCTCAGACACCCACTTCAGAGACCAGTGTATCTTTCTCTTCTCCCTGTGCAATATCTAGTGTAACCACTGCTGATTCTCAGACATCCATTTTAGAACTGTGAAGCATTCTGCAGTACCACTGCTTTCACTTCAAAATATGTTACTTGCTAACAAACAGCCTTGCCGCAGGTTTACTACCTGTCCAAGACAGTTCAGAAATAATTCAAAGTTGCTAAAATCACTGAGTGAGCAAGGTTCTGATCGCCTGGACCTCTGTATCCGCTGCATCCCCCCTGGAAATTCTTCCGACCCCTGGAGGGCACGCCCCCCACTTTGCGCACCCGTGAACTATAGCATGCCTCATCTCTCATTCATGTGCATGGGAGTAAAGGTGTAAGAGTTCCCGTCCAGGCTTTGGCTGGAACCCGCCCTTACCTGGCTGCTGTGGACATTTTGATCACTGGCAGCCTGCTATATTGGTTGCACTTGTTCCATGGCTTAAAAGCAGCCAGTGACGCCCAGTCCCCGCCCGAGCATTGTATGCATTTAACTGTGTTTCTGGCCACCCTGGGCTCTAGTTCCTGAGCCTTCCACGTGGCTTGCTTATTGCTGTGGCATGCCTCTCCCTGTGGCTTCCCCCGTTCCTGAGCCTTCCATGTGACTTTCCTATTGCTGTGACGTGCCTATCCCTGTGGCTTCCCTGTTAATTGGATTCCCCTGTTGGTGACCCCGGACTGTGACCTCAACCTCGCTGCCTTCCGCCTGCACTGATCCCTGCCTGTGTCCTGGACTTTGCAACTCTGCCGCCAGCCATGACCCCTGCTTCCATACCAACTACGGATACTCTTACAGGAGTCTGTCCCGGGGCCCTAGTTGGTTTATTTGCATCCCTACCTCAGCCCTGCAGGTCCGCTTCCTGTTTGGAGACGAGCACCCCAAAGGCCTTCTAAAGTTTAGCAACAGTTTATGTATCAGGGCCTCTATACAGTATATTGTATTGCAAAAATGTTCTATAAATAAATAGATATGTTATAAAATGTCTGCTTGGTCAAAGCAAATCTATCCAAATGTGCTTATATGTACCCATGTTCTGTATGAATGTACCGTATATGATGTATTTCTTTTTCAGGACCATCATACAGACATCCAGTGGCTGAGGTTTCACAGCCTGTGCCTGATGCTGCCAAGCACCTGGTGCTAGACGATACATTGATTCTCTTCCTCACGAAGGTCACTAATGAGGTTATAGCCACTGCTTCAGCTGCCCCCATGGCTGCCCCTGTTGTCGCCTACAGAGGTAAAAGTGCTAAGTATTGGTAAAGATCTTAGCTCTCTAATCTGTAGTTAAGAAACTAACAAGTATGTTAGTTAGTGCTCCAGAGGGAGCTAGCTATTTTGTTTTTGTTCCTGTTCTGTTTGGTGCAATTTTGTTAATAAACTGGATGAGCAAACCCTATGTTTCCTGCCTTAATGTGAGAGGAAAAACCCTGCAAAGTGACCGAGTTGTCACAATATATATCAGTCCTGCACTCACTGCATTCATGTGGGTACCACATTAGACCTGCCCTTTTCCCTTGTAGGCTATTTGTAGAAATAACACACTGATAATCAGGGTCTGGAAGTAGACAATGCTAGCTTTTGAAAGGTCTTATAATAGCTTTATTCGCATGCGCTAACATGAACAGAGGTCTGAGGATCTCCATTGTTAGGTAAACTGCTCATTACTATAGGATTTGCATACGAGTAAGCCAAACGTCCGTTAAAATGTATCAATCCGCTATTTTTCATGGAAAATGAGAGTACATCGTAACACAATGGACCTTTGGGGATACACGTTACGGATAACCGTACGTAAAATGTCGATAATGTAATGCAAAACATGTAACACACTTTTATAGATCTACACCCATGAATCATAAGGTGTCTTCTAGCACCGGAAGGTGTCTTATGGCATCACACTGCTTAGTAAATATGGCCCACAGTGCTTTACTCTTCTACTTGTAACCCCATGTAAAGTGTATGCAGCACACTAACACTGCCCCTTTCAGATTCCTCTCCAGTGTGCACTAAACATGTGACTCATGATGGACGTGGCCGCAGCCAATCACAAAAGGCTGTAAGAGAGGAGGGACTAAGAAGATAGAAGCCTTTATGATAGGATAGCAGAGCAGACAGGGGCAGAACAGCTAAAGCCTGAGATATCTCAGGACTGACTGTTGATGACCAGGGGCCAGTCAACGATCTTACAGATTGGATACAACAAATCCCTCAAATCACATTGGGAAGGATATAGACCATAAGATTTAAATATAAACCATCATAATACTCCTGAACCTAGCTTGCCATGTCCAAAAGAACCACTCAATCAATAGGGATAACATACAACTACGGAGGAACTAATCCCATATTATTAAAAAAGGAAGAGCAGCATATGAGTATTTATTAAAGAAAACATATATTCATATTCGATCATAAGAAATTGTCAAAAGACAAATAATAATATTCAATTGTTTTACATTGATATAATAAAACTCATATTGTGCTCTATTAACAAATAAAAGACGACTTCATCGAAAAACATTACTGTCAATGCACAATTGATCCTAGAACAATCAAGAATAATGCCCCAAACAATAAAAATAGTCACGAGGGGGAAATTCATCCATCCATGAGATTGACAAATAGCAATAACACCATTCATTGTATACAAACAGACACACAATATCCAAAGATACGAAAATATTATTAAAGAGAGTTAGTGAGATTTGAGATCAGAACTCGAGGGGATAAGGAAACCATCACATAAATGTATTCTATACAATTCATATTTACCTTTAAATTTGCTCTAAATTACATTACTATTTACTACAGTTTGCATGTGCACAAGAGAGAGTAAGTTCCATTGTGGGAACTTTTGCAAAACTCAAGATAAAACTCTGGCAACAAATCTAGATTGTTTTCTGGGTTATTGGTACGTTGTGAATATCTGTAATATATTTGACCCCTGTACGTGACATTTTAAATGTGTTGCTAAACAGCACATGTGTTATCTCCCACTGTTTTCAATAGCTCTACTGTTAAATAACGTGCCAGACTAACCGCAACGCGTTGTGTTAATGGATGCAGTAACGTCTGCTACATCTGTACTGTATGAAGAATTTTCATGTTGAAACAATAAACGTTTATCACCCCCTGCAAATGAATCTGAGTCAGTTAAACAAAATGTTGCATTTAATGTGTCCACAGCAAGTTTGATGGATAACTATTGAATCAGAGACATAATCCTATTTTCCTTTGTCTTAAAAGCCCAGGAAAAGTATAGCAATTTAGTTCCATGTTTTCAAAAGGAATCCATCAGATTACATTAGCTGCTTTTTGTGGCAGGACTAAAATTCCATCTATCCTTATTAACATCATCCTGTATTAGCCTACTGTATTAGCCTGTATTTTCCAACAGCTGAGGTTATACTAGGAGAAGTAAGAAAGGAAAGAAATAGGAATACAGTTTGATGCCAACGTTTTGTGTATTCTGGTAATGTTGCTTCTTTGGTACTTATTCTACCCATATAATAATTTATTGGATTCCATAATACAACATACATAAACACAGAGAAATTGAGTCACAAAGGGAGATATATACAGGCAATTTTAGAGCAACATTGACTCAAAGGTATATATTCGTCAGATGGTGCAAACTGGAGAATTGCTCAGAAAATTACACTAAATGTATTATTTTAGCTCTTTGCCACTTGGCTTTGCACCAATGTTGCTCTGGTTAAGTGGACAAAGAAATAAAATAACATTCCAATGACATAAGTTATTATCCATTATATAAAAATAAAATAAATTACAATATACAAAAATCAGGATTGCCATTGTAACACCAAGCTACATAATGTGTTGTTGTGCAGTGGATTGACTGCTACTGTATTTGGTACAGTGCATGTTATTGGATATATATGTTATATGTGTTTTATAGTGTTCCATTTAGGCAACGTAATTTTCCTTTATTTTTGAGATTGTCATTGCTCATCCATCTGCAGTGACCTCCTTCAAGTCAAGGTTGAACAGTTCCTGTAGTAAATAGATAACACAATTGGAAATTCAGAGGTCAGAGAACAGTGTACAATGAACAAAAAGAACGGAAACATGATGAAGAATAAGTTCTGGATATAAAAATAGGATCACTGGGTAGAAGAGATACCCCCTCCCCCCCCAAGACCATCCAAGAGATTCTTCCCTTTGGGAAAAAAAAGGGCGGTTATTATTACTATGCAAAAATATATCCAAGAATGATAAAAATATACATTTAAAAAAAAAACAGCTTTTCAGCTTCAAAACGAAAACATGGTGTGTGCAGGCTAATTCCCTGAGTTAAAAATAGTACAGTTCAGCTCTAGGAGTCCCCCAAGTCAGATAGAAATTATATTTTAAAAAAGAGTAGTAGGTATACTGCTTTAAAGCAGCAGTCCCCTTTTTTACCTGAACCGGGAGTAGGGGTGGAGGAGAGGGTCACCTGCACTTTGATTCCCCCCTCCTCCAGGGGGCCACCCCCACCCCAGGTATTTGAGTGTCAGTGTGTGTCCGCGGAGTCACCAATAGAAAGTCACACTTCATCTGCCGATAATCTTGCAGCTTCATCTTGACCACTGGAGGGAGCCTGACCCTGCAGACATAACTAGTTGTATCCCGGTTCTCAGAGACCAGAGGAGGAGCAGATCAGCTCTGAGGACCCTCCCTCTCCCCCTCGCCCCCAGTTAAGGTAATATAAAAACATATCCTCTCAAACTGTAGCAGAATCGACTATTGATTTAATATAAACTTATGTATCCTACTTGGAAAAGCATGAAACAAACAGTGGAACTTGATGTACAAACTGACTGGTACAAAATCTCCACAATTTGGAATTCCCTAATAAAATATTAAACAATGCTGACACTATGGCTAAAATATTATGGTAAAATAAAAAAATGTGTTCATTACTTGATTAACACTAGTTGGGCGAGTAGTACAGTATAAAGGAAGTTGTATTTATATATGTAATCTCAACAATCTCATAAATATGTAGCACACGTATTTTATTAAAATATTTTTTTTCTCCACTTAAATTATACAATCTACTGTATATTGAATAAATCAATACAACCAACACATGCTATGAGAGAAACTGGGTACCGCTTCGTACACTGGTAATAAAAACCTCCAGGTTATAAGCAGATATCACTAGTGATTTTTTTTGCCAAAGTTTGTTTTTGAGGCAAAAAGGCCAAATGTGTCAATTTTTGAATATTGGTGAAGTGTTTTTGTCCTCCGGGGCATTGATGTGAAAAAAAAACTGTGTATAAAGTTTGTATGTCAAAATTTGACAATTTTGCTCACAATTCTGACCCTGTAAGTTCCTTTGAAATATTCAAAAATGTTGAATTAAAAAAACAAAAAACAAAAAAAACATGCAAAGTGCATTTGAACACATTTCTCTAGATAACATTATGATGAAATAGCATATAAAATGACTTAGAATCTGTGTAGCAAAAATGATTTGATAAAAGGTGCAATCCTCGGTCTATAATATTCAAATATAGATGCTTTTGATGGTGCTTCTTTTCATTTTAGTATCTACAGTATGATGATTCGTAATGCACAACACACTTTATAGTAGTGTGGGGATATCTGACTATAAAATGCAAAGGCTTTTAACCACTTTAGAGGAGTAACAGGGATGAGGCTTGTGTGGTGAATTTAAGGCCAATATTTATCAAGTGGTGCTTTACCATAAGACACATTCAGGTGAATGGGCGTCTACCGGCACCAGAATGCTCTGTATTGCAAGGGAAGGATACATACTGTATCTAATATATGCAAATATTTTAATTGTTTTCCTATTAACATGAATGCATATCATTATCCCACCAAGTACTGTGTAGCACTAAACAAAAGGTTGAACATGTCTTACAACCGTAATTGCCGTGTTTGTGTCTATTTTTTTCCAATAACTACAAGTTTAGATGCAGTACTTGCTACTCATTGTGTTGCAGGCCTTGCATTAAAGTGGAGGGGTTATATTGTGACGGTAGGGAGTAACCAGGCTCTCAAATAAAGGTTAAGCCCATTTTTGGTTACCCCTGAACCGAGTATAAAGGTTCAAGAGAGTTAGCTCTTGAGCCCAGTAACATTGCATGTTTTAAATTTACTTTGCGCAAATAAAGTATTTGATGTGTTTTTCCCTTTCCGGGCATGTCAGCGAGCAGGGGTTGCTGGGGGATGAGTTTCAAGGGGGATTTTGCGGAGGAATTGTTGTCAGAATGTGCGTAGGTAGTCGGGGTCTGGAGTTGTCGGTTCCCCATACAATGTACCCGAGAATCATGCCTGATTCCCGGATACATGTAGGCACATTGTCCCGGCAATATCTCCCCTTAAAAACTCGCCACTAGGGTACCCTGCTTCAGCATAGCACAGAAAGGTGAATGGAGCACAGGGATGAACAAGTGTCCCCATAGCTGAGGGGATCCCAAGGTTAAGGGGGGTACTGACCAAGAACCTGTATTGGGTTTGCGGGTGCCCCAACCATAGATAAGGATGTGGGGGTCTCTCAGAGTCCAGATTAAGTCCCAAAAAATAGTGTAAGGGGAATAAGGATGATTAAAGTACATCTTATCTATTCTATTCCCCATACCCAGAGACTTAGGAAATGTATTAGAACATGCTTTATTAAATGTGTTATAAAGTTATAACAAACTGTCAGGGCAAACCCATGGCTGCCAGTAAGTCTGCTGGACATCGTAGTTCAAAGTAGCCAGAGATGCCAAAGGTGTGAAAGCCATTTGGGTAGCAGGGAAGGGCTCAAGTACCCAGGTCCTGCAAACAATGGCAGTCGTCTGGGCTGCCATTTTCTCTGCCAGACCTAGTGTAGCCTGACCCAGCGGGTGTCATTGAGCTAGCCAGGGACGGAGGTGGCAAACTTGCGCATGTCCCTTGGCAATTTTATATTTCTGCTGACATGGCTTTTCATACCGGCTTGGCTCTGATTGGCTGCTGATAAAGTTCCCACACGATGATTGGCTGCTGAGTTTCATGAATGAAACTCAGACTACTATAAGAATTTTTTTTTGAGATTCGCAGTAGAAAGAGCGCGGGCTTTTCAAAGTTGCTCTTGTGCGAATATCAGAGCACCCGGCTTCGATTTCAAGCCAGAAAAGCCTGCCCGCCAGATTCTATGTCCCGACTTTTGCGACCAAGTTCCCAAAATCGAACGTAGTGGTCGCGGCTTGGATTTGATGCCGATTTTGGTTCCAGATGATTGGTGGTAACTCGCGGTCAAGAAAAAAGTCCAAGTTCTCAGAAGAGAAGGGAGCGGTGGCGTATGGATCTTCTCGCCGATTTGGGAACCAGGAGATTCTGGGCTAAGTCCCGGTCAGGGTAAAACTCTTATTTAGAGTTCCCTACACCTATTAAAGTCTATTTTTTACCACAGACCCCCAGTAAGTAATACATCACAGTAATACATCTGTATTTTGTGTATCATAGTGTGTAAGTGAATTTGTGCGAATAAACTTCAATTTATTTCATTACCTTGTTTTGCTCAGTGAATGATCCAGGTTAAAAGGTGTAAATTGCCTGGTCTCCCGTGACATATATGAAGCATCATGGATGATCACGGATAACACTTTGTAGCTTGGTGTAAGCTATATTTGTATTCTCCACTGCTCCCAGTCTGTGTTCAGATGAGTCACCGCATCAGAGATGCTTGGGAAAAAGACTGTTTGTAAAAAGGCACCTCTCACTCAAAACGTGCGCTGCGGATAGAGGCGGTTAGACAGACTGCAGCTGCTCTGCACGTCAGCTGAAAATCAAACAAACACGAAAGGGGATTTGTTCAATTTACAGTAGGAATAGAAAATTAATTCACAGATGACATTGGATTAAGGAGGCTTTCGCCAAGATAGGAAACTTCCTCTGTCTACATTTACTTTTATAACATGTATTTATTTTTTAATTCACCATATAAAGAGCAGTTTGTAGGCACAAAACTGGGCATTTTATATATTTTCTGATTCGTAGTCAACAGGATTAATATGAGTGTTTAGTGCTGTCCATCAATTTCAAAGGCTACTAGGATGGATAGAAAGCGACAGAAGGGAGCAGGGTATAATTTTGCCCTGTTATTAGAGATGTGCACAAATGTCACAGCTCAGAGAAAGATAGCAAGAAACATTTTTTTTTTACCAGAATCTGAAGTGCTATATGTACCATTCCAAACACACCTTTATACAACATATGGAGAGACACTTGTGCACAAAAAGGAGCACAGCTGAGGTATATGCTAATTTAGGAATGTAAATTATATGCAAATTATTTAAATTAGCATATATCCAGGCGTCATGCTATTTTAAGTCTATTCAGTTGTGTTAACAATACAGCAACCAAGGCGTTAACTTTCATTTTAAAAATACCTATTTTCTATGTGTCCAGTGAGAGTAACCTGGTGTCGTCATGCTGTCTGCATTAATGGACCAATAAAACAATGACAAGCAATATGTTTATAATTAAAGTGACTGTTGACAGTCCATATCTGGCCATGGTAGCTTCAAAGGGGGCATCATAAAAATTTCTGGGTCCTCTTTGGCTGGCAGATAGAGGTGAGAAGAGGGTCACTATATTACTTATCACAGATTCCCCATAATGTAAGATAATTCAAATCGGATGCAATTCACAATGATAAAAGATATAGCGTTGTGACGAGCCGAAATACAGGATAGAACTGACAGTACATATGGTAGGGTGTCTGAGTTGCATATCTTGGATATTTGATTCCCCCTTCAAAAGTAGCATTACAAAAAAAATGGTATTTACACCTTCGGCAAAATCATATGAATGCAAAGCCAAGCGTAGCCTTATTGTAGTGATTATAGGGAGACAGTTATGGGGTATTTATACTCTCAGATTCAGTTGGGTTTAAAATCATTCTCTCTCTCCCAGCCTTAAATGTCATGAAAGCTTGATCAGTGGGAGATAAGACACACCCACAAAATGTTGACCTGTCCTTCTCACAGACAAGGTTTTGAGCATAAAAGAATGAATTTAAATACAAGAGATAGAATTCAACTAAGGGGGGTTGTGGCAGGGTATATTCCCTATCTAGTGATAGCTTCTGAGCTCAGCAGATAAATCTCACCGGGTTAAATCCCAGCCTGAGGGCAGGCTGAGTTAATTAGCCTGTTCACAGCTTGCTCAATAAAGGGCTGCTGAACTTTAAACCTCCCTTTACCTACAAGACTGTTTACCCTGCGGAGGGCACGGCCCTAGCAGGATCAAAGACTGGGCCTTGCTGGCTAAGGGCACAGCCCTGTTCAGGACTTGTTTATTTGATCGTTATATTATGCTGAAAGTAAGCTCTTTTTATGTTCCATGTTTTGAGGCTGAATAAAAGCCTACCCTCAGACAACCTACATGTCTTTGCATTCTCATAACAACAGGGGTGTTATATCAATAACACATGAGTTCTCATATCTTCAAGCTCAAGACTTCTTTGAAGGGTCTAAAATTGTTAATTTTTTTACCCTCTAGTAAACAGGGGACCAAGGACTCCTGTAGGTAAGACCTAAAATTATTCTTGGTGTTGGCAGCGTAATTGAGGAGTGTGATGGTGTTTAGGAAGTTATTATTCATTTTTATACAGGTTGTCCAAATGAAATCTAGGTGTGAAATGTGCATGCTCGCAAATGTTTTTTTTTCTTTTCAACCTTTTGAGTTCTGGAACGGTTGTGGTATGTAAATGCTATGGCCCCTCTGTCACAGTGTGGTCATGTGACTGCTTTTAATAGTGGTCACGTGACCGCAGTTGCTATTTTCCAGGAAATGGAGGAGGAGGAACCCTCCTGTTCCATTTCACTACTGGTTAGATTGTGTTCTGCACTCCATGGGAATGAAGGATGCGCTCTAGGCTTAAAATAATGAATCCTTTGAGTGACTATGTCTTGGGCCACTCAAAGGGTTACAGTTAGGCGAACCAAACATTTTTGGACGAAAGTTGGACCTTGCAAAAAGAAAAAAAACACAATTTTCACCCCGGATTTGAACTTTGGTGACAAGTTCAACCATCTCTACCTGTTTTAGCTCTCCAGCATATCGCCCTATTTCAACTTTCTACCACTACAAGGGAGTCTCCACTTTCATCAACCTAATACACATTCAACACACTTTTATGAGATCCCCGTTATACACTAATGTAATCACCCATTTAACCCCTGCAGAGTTTTCCTGTCACAGAGCCTTGTACGTTTTTCTTCTAGGGTCATGTGATTCCTTTTGCAGTTGTCAACTCTGGAGGCAGCCTCTTCCTGCTGTTTTGGTGCTTCTACAGATCTGCAAATGTCTAAGAGGACATTAAAATACATAAAAATCGGTGGGTGTACATCACAAAGGTTTCCTAGAGTACTTATCACTGGAACATGCAGGAACATGCAGTGTACAGTATGTACTGACAACGTTAAAGTGGGTGATAATTAGGATCTTGACTCATCAGTGTACGCCTATTATACTCCAATGTGGTCATCCTCTTAAAATAAAAAATCTCTTATGATAAAGTAGAGATGGGAAAAAACAGGTGTGTAATTAAGCAGACACAGAAAGAGACAGGCTCCAGGGCACTCCCAAATCGATCCAGAGGTTTGTTACTGTCTACTTTTGTATGCTGCAATAAAGATTTTTCAAATTTTTCTACACTGGGACCACAATTTTTCATTTTGATTTACAAGTGATCTGGATCGATTTGGGAGTGCCCTGGAGCCTGTGCCTGCATTTGGTCTTCGGAGGCACCCATTTTGGGGGAGAGGGAGGAGCTTACACTGCGAACGTGCAGTGCCACTGATTGTGGGAAATGGTAGTGGGAGAGGAGCTTTCCCCACTGCCCTCAATCTTCCTTTCCACTCATGCCTACTACACATGTACAGTGTGAGTACCTGAAGTACATGTTTTAATACAACAGTGTCATACAGTATTTGAATTGCACTATGTCTCATTTATCTTCTTAAACCCTGAGGTAATACTATTATCATCTCTATAAGAAGAAACTGGTAAGCCACAGTGGGAGAAAGCTATATGCCTATCTACTTCTTGTAAGTAGGAAAACATATGAGCTAAGATTCCACTTACACACCTCTTTGTCATAAAATTACACACTATATATTTTTTCTTTATTTTGGGTGACCCTGCTCCTTGGAATTTTGGGGCGAGGTTATTGAATAGGAGGACTCTTGGAAAAAAGTCCTCACAGAGGTATTTGAGCATTACTCACCAAATTATTTATATTTATATTTATATATATATATATATATATAATATATATATCTTTTTATCTTTTTTATCTTTATATATATATATATATATATCTTTTTATATATACAGTATAATAAAGTATATAATATAAGTATATATAATATATATATCTTTATTAATTCACTAAGTTCACAAATCACTTGATTTTTTATTTTAACACTTTTTATTGTAAGCTGTGTGAAAGCGCAGACCAATATCCCTTTTTGAAGTTACATTCAGAGCCTGAAATATGGGTCTGGCTGAGAGATCGAAAACCTATTAGTCAGACTGGGGGTGGAGTTAGCACAACCTCAGGTTATTCCGCTTCAAAAGCAAGTACTGTACAAACTGGGCGGTTTGTCACTTTGTTAGAAGCGGTTTAGAAGATGCGATTTGCAATAGAGAATACCGTTTTTTCCTCGCATTTTATTCTGCTGCTTGTGAACGTGCCAAATCGTGCGGGTTGGAAATGAGAACTTCAGAGTTACTAGAATTAGCCCTAAAATCTTGTCCAAAACATGAGTGAAAGTGCCCACCCTTTCTGTAAAGTGAGGTCTTCATTCTAATTACAACATAACTTTAATTTGCTGTACAGATCTTTGCACCACATTATGAAATGCACTATACAAAACAGGATTCTTCACTTAAAGCCCCTCCCCCCAATAAACAATATTATTATTACTATGTAAAAATATATTTAAAGCGATTAGGGTGCCCCCGCTTCAGCTTAAATGAGATAGAGGGAGGATGGGAGTGGTGCTTATGGGTAGGTAATATATGGTAATGTGAAGGAGATAATAGACTATAGACTCTTTCTATTGAACTTTGAAAAAGATTGGAAATTTTGATCAAATTTTGCTGCTAAATTTTGCTTTTGAATTCTAATTTTTTTTTCAGTTTAATAGAATTTTGAAATTGAAAGTAATAGAATTGAATTGAACACACAATATCCATTGACTTTGAGCATTAAGCAAACTTGCTGTGAACCTTGAGATTAAAGCTAGCTTTTCTGCCGCACCAAAAAGGGTGGAATTCGCAACGTTCGCTAACGAGTGTGAAAAGTTTGCACATCTCTACTGAAAAAATGTACAGCTGCAGCGGCCGTTATTCGAACAAATCATGGCGCCGTTTTTGTGTGCTCTGCTGTACTCCACGCGGCATTAACACCACCAATTGCCCCAGGCACACGTGTTTATCGCGGTTGCTTTGTTTGAATTTCATGGATTGTTTGCAATTAAATGCAATGAAATTAATTCATTGTAATGTGTACAGTACTGTGCTACTGTGTCACTTTCAGGTGTTTAAAAGCCAGAACACTAAAATGCCATTTTCTGCACTCGCATGCACTCGCGTCTTAAGGCGGTACGGTTGGAAGAAATGCCGCGCCATGACATGGGTATTCTGAGGTATACACCGCATGAAGTGTTTCAATAATGGCCGCTGCGTCTGTATAAAGATTTAGCAGGATAGGTTTTCAAACCAAGGACTGAAAATGTGACATGGGGTTTCTGGGAGATTCCCAGAGCTATACAATAAATAGTATAGCTTATCTCCATGTATGCATTCCTGTTTGTGTAGATAATAATGATGATAAAAATTGTTTTTTACAAAAAGATGGAGGACTTATGCTGCTTTAATACAAACCCAGAAACAAAGTATCATACCTTGAAAAGCCATAAAACAAAATAAGAAACTTGATGTACAACATACTGTACTGTAAATATCTTTCTCTCAACCTCAAGTGCTGTACAAATACATACATAATTTACCATGTCTTCATATATTTAGATTCTGTGTTTGTTTGCAATATTTCTTTTGCTTGTAACTTCACACTCCTCATTGATTTTGCATCCTGCAGATCTATAGTGAATTTGCATGTTTTATGTGACAATCATGAATTGTAAATGAATTTCTAATGAGGCCACGCTCAGTCTATTACTCTCTAATTTCACTGCTATCATCTGTGTCCTTCAAGGGGGACTAGATTGTGCCAGGCTGAAGCTGGACACCTGAGAAAAGTTAAAAGTGCAGCCAGTCATGCATTGTAACATACTGCAGATGCCGTAAAATTAAAGTGTTCATGCATATGAATCCCTCCTTGCCCGGCTCTTAAGGAGTTTACATCAGTTGACTTTGTTCGGTCTCTCATAACTTGTCAGGGTGCCGGATCCACACTGGCTGGGTGTAGCTATGCGGATGGAATAATAACGGGCGCCAGGAACTTTTATAGTACAAGCAGGAGCTTTATTAGCAGTCGTTTATAATGCTTTTCACACTTACAGTAGACACACTACACAATATTCACAGTTCTGATATTATCACAAGGTTTGTCCTATTTGATTTCTCCCTAGGTACCCTCATCTTAATACAATAGGGAGGTACTTAGGGTTATGTTTCTTTGGCTCAGCTGTATCGTCCTTTTTTTGTGTAGCATCTGACATGTCCCTTTGCGTGTGAACCCCTTGCAGGCATTGGCCACTATTCTATTTCCTCGGGATCAATATCTGGTACTGTACACTGACTGTCACCTCTGGGCAGACTGGGTCTGACTTAACTACAGACCTTCCAAGTGGGCCGAACTTAATGTTCTTATCTGCAGAACCCTTTTTGGGCATTTTCTTCCTAGGATCTAAACAAATGGGATCATCATGGCCATTGCTATGGATACTATCTGGGTATGGCACTTTCCCCAACTATAAAACAAAAAACAGGGACAGATCAATTTTCGTACACATTTCTATACACAGAAACATTTTTACATTATTCACAGTGAGGCCCCTTCAACTGTCACTCCCAGGAACCTAAGTTTTAGAACATTCATGGTAGCTATATATACCCTCCCTTCTCCTAAGGATATCACTGGTCACAAGACATAGTGCGGAGGAGCTGTCTTTTCTGCATCGCATGACGGGGGGGGTGGGGGGTGGAGGGGGAGGGATTAATCTGAGTGGTCAAACAAAATTAACCCATTAAGGCTATTAACACCTCACACTAATTAGTATCACTGCATACAAACAGAGACGTCAACGCCCAAGGACAAACATCAGTGACATTTATGGATTTTGGACCATTAAATGGTATTTTAGTGAAAAAGTGCTATCTTGTATTAGGGAGACTCCATTGAAGTCAATAGGATAGAGATTCTAAAAAAATCAGTAAGACTGACTTCAAATCAGTGAGAGACAGAAAAGTGTGAGAGTTGACCTGTCTATAAATGGTTATCAAGACAACCATGTGTGATCATAGGTGTACTGGCAGCATTGTGAACTACAGTTCACTACTTATACTTCCATTATGTCTGAGCCTTTCTACTTTCTCTGTGATAATTCCAGATACTATACATTACAACATATTTTCAATGTAGGACTAGCAGTATACTTGAAGAAGAAATCTATGAGGTTTCAAAAGCTCTGTACACTATAATTTAATCTATGGTGAACCATAATGTTGGTTCCCTGAAAGATATCACAACCTACAACAAATGTACAACCTTTAGGACTAAAATTGTAATGTGTAAATGTGATACAGAATATATAGTACATGCTGCATTATTTCCTCTTTTGCAATTAGGAGTTGTTTAAGATTTCAGACTTCTCATGCTGTATATTTGACCCAAGTATCTTAGATTTCATGTCAGCTAAAACCAGTTGAAACCTTATAGAAATTCTTCACTTTCCAAAAATGCTCTGAAATGAAAAAATACACTGGATTTACTGTCACAGGCTAAAGATTAATTTCCTTTGGCCTTTGGTTGCATGAGATTTTGGCGGTCATTTACAGTACTCGTGGCTACAAAAATGGGGCAAAGTCTGTGCAAAAGAATTGCCCCAAATTTATCAAAGGAAAAACACCCATTCTTTCAATGGGTGGTATAACTTTTCTTCGATGAATATGGCTCTGTTGTTAGCACTTGTACTGCCTTACTTTAGCAGCCAAAAGATTTTATTACATAGAAAAATTATTTACCCCTATTTACAAGGCCATAATGGGCTATTAGGTGCCTCCCAGTGCTGTAAAGTGTGTTCTGGCATAGCCCTGCATACTTCAAAAGTTCAGGGGAGCGCCAGTGTTCAAAACAATAGAAACAATAGAAACGACATTGTGTAGTACAATTTCAACCAGATTGAATGCTGTTTAAGTGAAAAGTATTTCCACTGACACTTTTCTCCTTTTCAATAAAGCAGTACAGAGAAACTCCTCTCTCTGAGTAGAGCAATGGATCAGGAACTCCACATGTAAACACCCTTGTTAATGACTTTCCCATCCGTGGTTGGTGTACCCAGGAAAATAATTAAAAATACTAATTGCGCAGTATATCTCAGATTGTATTAAAATAGAACAATAAGGCATATAGATGTGCACTCACATTTAGTACATAATGGCAATTCGTGGTACGAAATCCCGACTGTTCTTTAACATATTCACTGGTACACACGCTGTGAAGCTCACTTCCGCGTCTCGGCTCTCATCTACGTCACTTCCGCTGAGTGAAGTTGAGGGCGGAAGGGCTGTGCAGAGGATCTCCGGCTGCCAGGACTTCCGCGTCACGAACATGCACTGAATGAACACTGATTCCTGAAGAAGTCGTAACGACGAAACGCGTTGAATCAGTGTTCATTCAGTGCATGTTCGTGACGCGAAGTCCTGGCAGCCGGAGATCCCTCTGCACAGCCCTTCCGCCCTCAACTTCACTCAGCCGGAAGTGACGTAGATGAGAGCCGAGACGCGGAAGTGAGCTTCACAGCGTGTGTACCAGTGAATATGTTAAAGAACAGTCGGGATTTCGTACCACGAATTGCCATTATGTACTAAATGTGAGTGCACATCTATATGCTCTTATTGTTCTATTTTAATACAATCTGAGATATACTGCGCAATTAGTATTTTTAATTATTTTCCTGGGTACACCAACCACGGATGGGAAGAAGTCATTAACAAGGGGTGTTTACATGTGGAGTTCCTGATCCATTGCTCTACTCAGAGAGAGGAGTTTCTCTGTACTGCTTTATTGAAAAGGAGAAAAGTGTCAGTGGAAATACTTTTCACTTAAACAGCATTCAATCTGGTTGAAAGCTACAGTTATAGGCACACCGTTTATTCCTAAGAATTTTGACCGTAACCGTAGCCAGGTTTAACGCTTCTGTGTTAGTGTTGGCCGAGGGTATGGCATGTGTCTGGGTATGTTCTTGCTCAGTTTGAGGCAAACGCTTTAGGATTTCCTGAATCACACACAAGCACCTCATGATGCTGACATAGATGGGCGACTCCAAAGCCGAATAGAAGAGATAGACGAGGACGCAGACCAGATCCGGAGGCGGCGCCAGAACGATCCAGGCCTTCCGGTCTGGGTTGGGCGGCATCTGGGCGGTCCCGTGCGACTGCCCCTAGAGGCAATCATTGACTGAACGACCCATATGATTCACACGGCAGAGTATCGTCTAACCCTCGACAAAGTCCATATCAGTTGTGAAGTCGTGTGGACTTGCATGCAGACCCCCCCGCATGTTAATGCTGATAGGATCCATTAAAATCAATGCAGAATGCTGTGGTAGCAGCTGGTTTATGAAAGTTTCATAAGGCATGTATTCCAGAAGTGTATCTGGTGTTTCCTGTTTGTTTTGGGGGAATTGCCAATGAGTGTTTTGTTACAGAATAGAGTGTGCCCAATCTACTGTTGAGTGCACTTGACAATGTCGTTTCTATTGTTTCTTTCATGACGTTGATGTGAACACTAGCGCTCCCCTGAACTTTTGAAAAACATTGGGATCCAACAGACTAGAGAACAGTCTTTCAAAGGGTTCTGAGCAGATTTTCAATTAGCACTATACACTGGGTGGTGTAAAGGATTTATTGTAGACCTAAAAGTCACTATATATATTCACTAATTGATCACAGTTCACGGAAATATATTTCAAGTCACTTTACTATAGTTTTATATAAGTTTTCTATCAATATTTTGGACACTATGCACTATGCACTAAGCGCCGTCACAATCATTTTTTCTCTGACAAATAGCCCTGCGTAGTAAATTTGAACCTTTGTGACTCTATTAGACAGCATGGGCAATATTTATTGAGCAGTTCTAATCCTAAAACACCTTATAGGCCAGCACCATAAAGTACCTAATGGCACCATTAGGTATCTTATGACTTACAGTAGTACAGTACAGTAAATATTGCCTTAAATTTCCTATAAACATATAAAATAATGTGGCTCTCAGTGTCTTCGCCCACTGAAAGCCGAATCGGTTAAAGGGTGGATATCGATTTGGGCTTCCTATATATTTCTGCTTACAGTTCACAACTGCTTGGCATCAAATCCACAATAGGACTAGAGCATTTAATGAATCCCTATGCTTCTGAAAGAAGTTCCAACCAAATGGTCAAGTTAAACTGGCTGGGAGAAATGGGGGAAGACAGGATTAATCCTGGGGACTGCGTACTTCACTGCTGAAGTGGACACCTCAGTGGGGCCCCTAATGGTTTCACTAAGCTTTTCTATCATGGTAAAGGCAATTGTATACAGTAGGTGTAAACGTTTCTAATATTCTACTAGGATTGCAATCCAAATGGAGCCACATCTAGAGGAAATCTAGTCTAGTGTAATTGCCTATAAAGTAGGTTAACACAGTTTAAATGCTAGCGTCTGTTCTACTGACCTTTGGAAAATAACGTAATCTCCCTATGCAGCTGGCACTATAGGGCAAATTTACTAAGCAGTGCTAAACAATAAGGTGCCTTCTGTCTTAACAATGCTTAATGAACATGGTCCCAAATATTAGATTGCAGGTTCTTTTTGACAAGGGTGTTTGCCTAATAAAAGCTCTGTATAAGAATGATCTGACTTATTACCAATATTATTACCATAAAACATCATAAGCTGCAAAATACTAACAATAGCACATATAATTCACTAATAGTATTCCCATTATTACTCTGGTTTTGGCTTGTTCATCATATACAAATCCCCTAATGGCCTGCGTTTTATTCAGGCATAAGATGCTACCTCAAAGCACCCATTTAAGACGAATGCACAGTAAATAAAGCAAAAGTAACTACACTTGTTAAGCGCAAAATGTTAAAGCAACATCATTTGTTTTCTTTACCAGTTCATTATGATCCATAGCCCCAGT
Source organism: Ascaphus truei (assembly GCA_036426205.1). Taxonomy (NCBI): domain Eukaryota; kingdom Metazoa; phylum Chordata; class Amphibia; order Anura; family Ascaphidae; genus Ascaphus; species Ascaphus truei. Next base: position 96,490 of record WSYH01001819.1, read on the forward strand.
AAGTTGAAGGTTCTTCCAGCAACGAATAGGTTATTATCGTGGCTCTGTGACATTGCTAAACCGCTCTTTCTGAAGCCTTGAAAAGCTGAGCACAGCACATGTATACCCTGATTTCTCAGTAGACTGATGCTTAGCACAACCCAGCGGTTGTCAAATCAGCTCAACCACTTGGGATTTCTGTCCGGGTCTTTTGGGAGTTCTCTTTGTGAAATGTATGGTGCGTTTCCTGCTGCCACCTTGATCTCACTGTCAGATCTCCAGATAATACCAGCCTCCTACAAAACTGCTGAAGTGTGTTCTGATGCAGACGATCAACTGCATAACCCTTTCAATGCTGGAGGGGACATGCAGTTATTGGGAGTCTTGTAACTGCTCCCAAACTCCTCCTGCAGACACCTCCCAAGGTGCAAGCTGGGGCTGATGGGACACAGATGGGACACAATTTGAGCAAAGTACTTTGATACATACCCATACAACCCTAGGCACTTGCCTGTGTCGGCCGCTTCCTTTCTGCCTCCCTCCTGCTCCTTTGGCATCCCAGCGTCAAATGATGCCACGGACGTCACAAACATGACGTCGCTCGGCGGCACATTGCCATGGAAATGCGTTGTCATTAGATCATGACGTCATGACGTTGCGCTTCCATGTCAACTAGACACAGTGTGATGCCACATTCTTGACGTCCGCAGCGTCATTTGACGCTGGGATTCAAAACGAACAGCAGGGTGGCAGAAAGGAGGTGGCTGACACAGGCAAGTGACACAGGCAGGTGCATTCCCATTAGGTCCGATAGGCCAGAGAGTGCGTTAAAAGCATATACATTTTGCCGCCCTATGCTCGGGCCTATTTGGGAAATCTGACACTGTACATACAGTAGGGGCAGGGTGAAAATGCCCACGATTTTGCGTACAAATTGCCTTGATGCATAGACTACTTGTTTGCTAGCACAACAGAGGTCAAAATATTTTCTTCCCATATTTAGTGACAAAACAATTTTTTCAAATCTGATTTTTATTTTTAAATAAATTGATTTTATTATTATTGTGGGTGACTCTAAAATGACTCCTAAAGCGAAACATGTTGAGTCCGGCTATCTGGTGAAGAAGCAACATCCAGAGTGGAGGACTAGTGCTGGGAGAAGTGCCACTGACGTTATCCGCGTCATCGGGCTACCGGATCGTGGAACCCGGAAGTGACGAGAGCGGAAGCAGCAGAGGCCTGAAGTGGGTGAGAGCTCGACTCACCCAGCTCCCGGGAGTCATGGTGGCGTCCGTTTAGATCTTTAATTACCATACCATGTTTTAAATGACTACCTTAATGTAAGCCTGCATTGCAAGGGGAATCCAAAATAGTAGTACAGCGCACAGAAACCAGAGAGCAGGGTCAAAAGAATAAAAAATCAATTTATTGAAAAAAAAATTTAAAAAATGGAGGGTGTAACACTCCTATGCGTTTCATGCATCTGTGCTGCACAGACACACAAAACGCATAGGAGTGTTACACCCTCCGTTTAAAAAAAAATGTTTTTTCAATAAATTGATTTTTTATTCTTTTGACCCTGCTCTCTGTTTGCTGTGTGCTGTACTATTATTTTGGATATCTATGGACTGTACATTGGCTGCACGCTTAAGGAGACATCACTGGGGAGGATACAGTGAGTAATTTCATGATTTTGCCTACAGGGCTACTATCCTAATGAGGAGGGGAAGGGTATAGGACAGGTTATGTACCACTCACCACTTTCAGGGAATATTTGTTCTTCATTTAGAAATCTCATTAGATCAACCACTGACATCATTATATCATGGATTCATATGCCCCATATATCTATGTTCTCCTGATCAACATATAATATTATCATCATATTTTGGACATAGTACTTTAGCACCTGGACCACTGACGCAGATACCCTATCGATGCATTGTAAGGGGGTCTATGCTGATAAATGTATACCGTTTTGAAATAATGTCTGGACTATTCCAGTCTCTCTCCTTTTTCTTGGGTACTGCTGAACCATCCACCCACATTTGCACAGTTTTGGATATGCCATCATTACTCCTATAGTTTGTGAGTATATATATTGGAGGTTTATTGCAACATCTATCCACCTTGTTTTGTAATACTGTTCTATGTCCATTTCTCTCCTTCTCCTTTGGTGATACATTCCCCTCTCCCCTGCAGTTTTGGATACTGACTGTATACATATGTAGCAGGCTTCATTGTTTTCCAAAGTACCACAATACTGTATATCCTGTAATAAAGCAGAATATCAAAGATTATCTAGGTTTCGATGGCAGTATCTGTGCAGAATATCCCAAAACACAGTATCCTGACAAGAGGAAACACTTGATAAATCAGAATACTTCTAACTGATCTCCTGAATATCTGCTTTGCAGTGCGCTGCAGACCCACCTGGCAGCCAAGCAGTTAACATATGGTGACTTATAATCACAACAGAATTGTTCCAGTTTTGTACATATGTCTCTCTTTGTTGCAATCATGTATGGTGAGCTTAAAAGAGCAAACATTATAATAGGAGCAATTGAAGAGCAGCATACATAAAAGTAACATTTAAGACAAAGTAAAATTTACCCCGAAGAGCTTACAGCAGTGGTTTCAACAGGAATTCCTATGTTCACCAGGCACGATAAAGGGATCCCTGCAATATTTAGGTAATTTGAAAATATTACCAAATACAGTAGCATTTAAACAGCATCTGATCTCAGACGCACTATTAGAGAAGGTTAGGGTTCCTTACAATGCCTCTGATCCCAGACGCACTATTAGAGAGGGTTGGGGTTCCTTACAATGCCTCTGATCTCAGACGTGCTATTAGAGAGGGTTGGGGTTCCTTACAATGCCTCAGATCTCAGACGCGCTATTAGAGAGGGTTGGGGTTCCTTACAATGCATCTGATCTCAGATGCACTAATAGAGAGGGTTGGGGTTCCGCAGAATTTCACAGTATAATTATAGTGTTCCTTACCCATATAAAGCTTGGAAACCACTGGCTTATAGTTTAAACATAACTCACTGTAATATTGTTAAAACAGTAAAACTGTATTGAACAAGAGCGTACGAGATCTGTACCATATTGTGTGCACCAGGAGCACAGATGCCTTTTAGTAATCGTGAATAAATATTGACATCTAAGTCGAGGCAAATATTTTAATCCAATTCGCTAACCCTTTCATCCCCTGAATGCCATTTTAATATTGTACTTTGCACGATCTCTGTTATTAAAACGCAGGCCTTTAAAAGCATCCTGGGTTTTTGTATGTGACTAGAATGGAACCATTGTGGTAGAAGGAAGTGGTTCCAAAATCTATTCCTGTGACCTTGAATATATATTTTGAAATAACCAACATATACCCCATGAAATCCCTAAGTGGAATCATAACGGTTTGTAAATTAATTGGCCATTCTGAAAACCTGGGACAGGCTTCATGTTCATGTATTCCTTTCAAGACCAAATAGCCACTTAAGGCTGATTATATAATGATAATCATTCTTTCACAGTGCTTCATATAAGGTGTGTGATGAAGAGGTGAGTGTTTACACAGACTCATCCCATCTCTATATATAAACCCTGTATCCCTTTTAGACGCTATTTGTCTTTGAAACAGGCAGTACACTGTAGCCCCCTCCCCTTCCACTGAAGTTCTCTGACCTTGGAAGAGACTGTTTGGTATTGCATGTCAGTCTTTCAAACGTCCATGTTGGATTTATCAAGATGCAGACATTAAGGAAGGATTATACTGTATTATGATCCATAACGTGACTACATAGTTCAAAGTATTACAGTATGCCTTACTGTGTCAATTTAACTGCTTTTGTGCTGTTTGCATTTCCGAGTGCAATGCTAGGAATAGATTTATGGAGAAACAAGAGGAATTATGGAAAGTGACACTTTTCACACAAATAAGGGTTTTGTGTTTACTCTCAATACTTGGGGCAAAAACTGTTCTAAAGAATTGTGCCAGATTAATGTAAGGAAAAACTGAAATTGCTTTCGCTGGGATTTCCGTTGTTAAATACAGTGCTATTTGTTTTGCTTATTTTGCCCCAGTTCTTCACCCAAGATCTCGTAGAAAATAGACCCCGATAGTGACATACTGTGTTGGTTGAGTGATGGGTCAGCTTTCTCTGCCTTATTATAGTTATTTAAACTTGGCACATCTGTACTGGCATCTACCTGGCTTCTAAAACTTGGGATATAATGAGCAGATCTTAGAATACCTGACATTACTCCAGTTTGCTTAGTCCCTATGTCACTGAATGGTAGAGGCCTCATTGTCTTGCATTGTCGTCCTCCTGCAAGTCTTAGGCTTGACTCATAGTAAGCGCTTGCGCACACATGATGTTGCGCGTTCATGCGGTGCAAGCGTTTTGTGTATATAGGCCAAATGATGACGCTCGCGTCTAGGAGGCGTGGCCATGACATCACAAGGTTGTTTTTTTACTGCTTCCCTGTGATTGGCTCACAGTGTCATGTGGCACGGCAACTGCTCGAAAAGACAAATTCCTTTGTCTTTCCACAAAGCTGCCGCACCAACGCTCTCTGCCGTGCGTATGTGCGTCTGCACCAGATACACTGTCATAGGGAGACAGGTATTTGTCATTGACGCGCACATGCTAGTGCGCACAAGCTTACTATAATACAGACCTTAGGCCCAGACTCAATAAAGAGTGCTAAGCTTTAGCACCCTTAACTCTCATTCCTTGGAAGGGGGGGTAATGCATTCTAAAGCTTAGCACCCTTTAGTTAATCTGGGCCTTAGTGTACAAGAGCATTTAAAAACAAGTGTATTTAAATGCTCATTTATATTTTATTATGGAGCGAGGGCATTTACATTTCTGACCAGTCTTCTCCTTGCTAATCATTTGTCTTCATTTAGTTTTATTTCTTGTTTTGATAAGACTAAAGCGCCTGAATTAGAAATGCCAACTGTTTACCACCTGTACATTAACGGCTTCTCACAGCTGTTGGAAATAAATTAAAAGAACCCAGCAGCTCATTACCATGCTATTCAATGAACCATTCACTTATTCTCCTGCTTTTGTTGCTGAAAATGCCTGGGTATTTTGGAAAGGGAATGATTTAACTCTTTGTTGCAGGGAAGGACTGAAATACATTGTACAGAGATCCAGGTTACAGGAGGAGGTGTGTGGGTAGTGGTTAAAGTGTTGCTTTTGATTACACAATGGTCCATATTTACAAAGAAGTACAGCTCAACCCCCTTATAACGCTGTTTTTGGGGTCCAAAGAATCACATCGTGTTATAAGTGGATCGCGTTAGAAATAATGTATAATTGTATGCATTGTACAATAAAGTATTTAAGATATCAATAATCGTGTTGTAAAGTATTCATAATTACGAAAATTGGGAGCCACGCGTGCATCGCGTTATAACGGGGTTGAGCTGTATTCTGGCACTGGAAGACACCTTGCAGCCTATTGATTTGAATGGGTGGTAAAGCTGTCTTCCAATGTTATGTTAGAAGACTGCCTAGTAAACATGGAGCAATAATTTGTCAAATACAAATTGATAATGGTTAATTGGCCACCCAATCTGCCTTTTTTCCTAAACTGTTGTAAATCCTTCAAACCACATGGTCCCTCACTTTATACAGTACATTATTTAAAATACCTGTGTCTACCCAGATTGTTTTCAAATTCCTTAACCTTGATACCCTCTGCTGGGAAACTGCCCTATACATATATACTACACTCTACACGTCGGGGGGACTTCACCACATTTCTATTTAGCCACCCACCTTGCAGCTTCAGAGCATACTCTTTTCTAGCATGACTCTTTCATTGAGAAACGCTTCCATGCAACAGCTTATTGACTACACTGATGTATTTGAAAATTCCCCCATCTCCCTCCTTTCTTCCTTGTCTCCTTGATTTGCAATGCTTTTTCAGGCCTCTCTGGCAATGGAGTAATTAATGGTAAGTACAAAATGAATGCACATTCTTCAAACTGCATATTGTAACAAGGAGGAAAATTGCATGGAGCAAGATGTTGCTAATGAGCCCCAGATGTTACAGAACAAAGATCCCATTTGATGACACCCCCACCCCCACCCGACCCCCTCGGGTTATGTTTTTATGCTCACGATACTTCTAATTAACCCGTTGCTTGTTTCATTTAACTGTCCTAGAGGGTATCTGAGAAGCTGCATCCCCAGGTGGCCTTTAAACATGTCTGTAAATAACACCGGGATGGGGATTTCATTCTCTGTGTGTCTGCTGGCGAAAAGTAAGCTGCAAAACTGTTTTTACAACACGAAGCATTTATGCGATGGAAGCAGTGACTAAATCAATATTTACATTACATATATATCAAGCAGGAAAAATAATGAATGGATTGGAAACCAAACAAAAGTCTGAGGTGTGCAGAAATGAATAAGGCAGTTGGCCTGACATACTGCATTCCCCAGAGGGTCTTGGGCAGTTAGGTGTGGCGGACCAATGGCCGCCAGGACAGTTCATCACCGCAGATGACCCAGGGAGTCTGGGGAATTCCGGGCCATTTTTCTGTAATGCTGATAACTGCAACCACTAACACTGAATCCAAACCCTAATCCTAGCCTTAACCCTTTATCCTAACTACTACCCTTAACCCTAACTATTACCCTTAACCCTAAAAACCCTAATCGCTAAAATGTAGTCCTAATATTCCTAACCCTAATCCTAACTTTAACCGCTAACCCCAAACATAACATTTCTAGCCTTAACCCCTAACCCTAACCCCTGCAGCAGTGCAATGGCTGGGGGAAAATACTGTAGTCCCACAGCAGCTAAATAACCATGGCCAAACAGCCATGGAGAATAGTTCCATTCCTCCCCCCAGAAGCCTGAGCTTAAATCCTATAATGTTTGAAATTTGCCCCATAGCATGCCAGCATTTTTTGTTTATTTGTAAAAAAATGTGTTTATTTTAGTGTTAAAAAAAACACAATTATCTTAATATCTAGCTTCTGATCGTACCATGGTAACTTTTAGACTTCAATGGGCACTGGGGAGAGCTCCATTTGTAACTTCCCAGACACTTAATATTTTAAAAGCTTCTATTTCCTGAGCGAAGCATGATATTTTAATATAAACAAATTTAGAAAGGGCAAGATGTAAAGCCCAAATGGTGGTGGGCTCAACGGCAGGAAGCGGATCCTGATGGCTGGAGCAGGAGGAATTGGATCGAGTCCGGAGCGTAGCTGTGGAGATGGGCTGAAATAAACAAAGAAACCCCAATGTAACACCCAATATGACCAATTATTTAGCACATTACTTCCTATATGTTTTTTCAATATTTTTTCTTCATAAGTATGGGTTATTCAGTTCAATCCTTTGGCCAAAATATTTGTAAGCCTGCAACCACCCATCTCAGCGGCTCCTACACTACCTATTTTATACTGTGGATTTTGTATTTCTTCCACTGTGCTCCTTTGCATGTCATTACTCAGAATCCCTTGCTGCAGTGGAAGCACTATTTGCTAAGAACAATGGGGAAAGACAGGGTTGCAAACCTGGCTGTCTGAGACATGCAAAGGCACCACACGTGGTATTTTTATTTACTAGAAAGAGAAAAGAGGAAACAAAACAATAATATAGCCAATAGCATGGGATGTGTGACATGTATGTGGTGCCTAAGGGCGTAACATTTAGGAGTACTATGTGAGCTACAGTGCAGTTAAAACTGGTTAAAAACAGGAGTGCCCTAATCAATACAGTGAGAGAAAAAAATCTTTAAAAAAAATCTACTTCCCAGCTTATTGCTACAGCAAAGGTCATTTCCAGATTTCTCTTGGGGAAATTAATCTCTCAATAGACTACAAAATTCAGTGTGTACTTGGACCTGTTGAATATAGATGGGATGGGTGAGCTTAAGCTAAGGAGGACGGGCCACAAACCTCCCACCATTATGTCAGAGTTAGTGAAGGGCAGGGGTCATGCAGGATCGACAGGCGCATGCGGTACAATGGACAAGGCAAAAGCAAAGGTGGCAAGCAGGGTAAAGGTTTAAATAGGCCGGGATCAGGGCAGACAGAAAGCATAAGTGTAGTGAGACAGGCTCGGATCATGGAAGGCAGAGGTCACGCGTGTAGTCAGGCAGGCACATAATTATGCAGCAAGCTGGTCAGACAGATTGGATATGCTCAGACAGCAAGGCTGGATGCAAAGGGCAAAACTACATTGATCTGGTAACTAGGATGTGGAAGTGATCTGCTTTTAAAGTAAGTCAGGGTAGTGTCCATGAGCAATCCAGCAGTTGGTTTAGCTCACTGCCCTGAATTGCAGAGGTCATGGGTTCTGATCCCATTGGACCTGACACGAGAAGAGATATCTTAAAGTTGAAAATAATGTAGATTAGCATGGACAGATGCATTAATAGGAAAATTGTTTGGCCAGTGTATCCGGCCTGTTCTCACATATGGACGTAAAACTGGACGCTAAATGTGAAGGTAATGCAGAAGTTTCAGACAACTCAAACAAGTATGGAGATGTCTACTGGGTATTATTTCCTAAAGAGAGAGGAAAAAGAATGAACGGGTTCAAAAGCAAACAAAAGTCTGGGACATCGTCTCAAAAGGGAAACAAATTAAAATGGCAGTGAGCTAGATGTATCGTAAGAAGGAATTACCATTGTTGGACAAAGGCGGAAACTTGACGAGATTCCGAGGAATATCAAAAGACTAGACGATGCCCAAAAGTAACATCGGGGAATAAAATTAGGCAATTTGTTGGAAAAGAGAATCTTGCCTCTGAGGTACATTTATCCAGCAGTGGATTCAACTGGGGCTAAAGATGATGATATACAAGTATATTCATATGATTCCCTTGTCTATTTGAAATGATTATTATATTTGTGTGTACACACATATAGGAGGAAATAGAATATAGCATTTATTAGTAAGGTGAGGACTTACTTGATAAAAGTCCTAAGTGAGGACTGACACGTCGTTCTGTGTATATTCGATAAATCACTTACCTTTTGAAGAAGGCCTAGTACTTCTAATTGTGACTGCTTTCCACCTCTGAGCATCCCTGCAACAGTCTAAGGCCTTGGTGACTGTCCTTTCCTTGTACTATATATATATAAATCAACCCCACACTGATGAGACCCATCAAGGTCGAAACAGCTGTC
>WSYH01017992.1:0-11445 GCA_036426205.1 Ascaphus truei
GGGGGATATGAGAGACACTGTCACATATATAAAGGGTTAATATGTGCAGCTTAGAGAGAGAAGGGAGAGGGGGATATGAGAGACACTGTCACATGTATAAAGGGTTAATATGTGCAGCTTAGAGAGAGAAGGGAGAGGGGGATATGAGAGACACTGTCACATGTATAAAGGGTTAATATGTGCAGCTTAGAGGGGAGAAGGGAGAGGGGGATATGAGAGACACTGTCACATATATAAAGGGTTAATATGTGCAGCTTAGAGGGGAGAGGGGAAACACTGTCAAAAACGGTTTCAACACCGTGCAGGAGGGAAGCATATTTCAGAGAGAGAGAAGAGCGAGAACAAGATCATTCTCTGAAGCTGGAGGGTGTCTGACCGACGGGAAAATGTGAGGAAGCGCGTCTTCACCGAAAATGGCGGTGGTTTCAAGGAACCCGCGCCCCAGCAGAGGTGTTTCATACGGTGCGTCCGGTGACTTCCCGGTGACCGCCCTTCCCCTCGTTCCTCTCCGTGGCTCCGACGATTTCCCATGTTACATTATCCCAGCAGCAAACCGGCGCAAGGCGAGGGTGTCCACAGCGACCCTTGTAAGGCTGTCACATATATATTGTAAGGCATGAGAAGGGGAGCTAAGGCGTGATCCATGCCACACCAGCCTCTCCTCTCTCTCTGAGTGGGACTTACTCGCCTAGTCCACAAGATGGCGCCAAACACCAAGGGTTTGCCGCGGCAGAGACCAGTTGGAGATGATGATACAATGAAATGAATGGAATCGCGGTTACTATTGGGTAGGCGCCAAGGGGTTCAATCAGTCCCAGCTTCAGCATGTGACTCAATCAGTCCCTGCGTCAGCACAAGTGGCTCAATCAGGCCCTGCTTCAGCACAGGTAGCTCAATCAGGCCCTGCTTCAGCACAGGTGGCTCAATCAGTCCCTGTTTCAGCATAGGTGGCTCAATCCATCCCTGCTTCAGCACAGTTGGCCCAATCAGTTCCTGCTTCAGCACAGGTGACGCTATCAGTCCCTGCTTCAGCATAGGTGGCTCAATCAGTCCCTGCTTCAGCACAGGCGGCTCACTTGTCCTGCTTCAGCACAGGTGGCTCAATCATTCCCCTGCTCGACAGGTGGCTCAATCAGTCCCTGCTTCAGCACAGGTGGCTCAATCAGTCCCTGCTTCAGCACAGGTGGCTCAATCAGTCCCTGCTTCAGCACAGGTGGCTCAGTCACTGCTTCAGCACAGGTGGCTCAATCAGTCCCTGCTTCAGCACAGGTGGCTCAATCAGTCCCTGCTTCAGCACAGATGGCTCAATCAGTCGCTGCTTTAGCACAGGTGGCTCAATCAGTCCCTGCTTCAGCACAGGCGGCTCAATCAGTCCCTGCTTCAGCACAGGTGGCTCAATCAGTCACTGCTTCAGCACAGGTGGCTCAATCAGTCCCTGCTTCAGCACAGATGCCTCAATCAGTCCCTGCTTCAGCACAGATGGCTCAATCAGTCAATGCTTCAGCATATGTGGCTCAATCAGTCCCTGCTTCAGCACAGGTGGCTCAATCAGTCCCTGCGTCAGCTCAGGTGGCGCAATCAGTCCCTGCTTCAGCATATGTGGCTCAATCAGTCCCCGTTTCAGCACAGGTGGCTCAATCAGTCCCTGCTTTAGCACAGGTGGCTCAATCAGTCCCTGCTTCAGCACAGGTGGCTCAATCTGAGTCTGTCTTCTGAGTATGAGGCTCAGTTTGCAGCACACTTTATTGCCAGCGGGGGAGCACTAACACGTTATATTTAAGGTGGCAGGGCAGGGACTGTCTGCGCTGCATTTCCGTAGCTTCCCGAGTCTCCGTTTCAGAGCGGCTGGCATGGGCTCCCCGGGAGCAGCGCCCTAAAGATGCCAGCCTACCTGTACCCCTCTCATGCACTGACCGCGGCCCCCTGCAGGCGCACTTACCCGAACCCCCTCCTACGGCCTCTGTAACTTCTCCCCACTTACCACTTAGAGTGTAAGCTCTTCGGGGCAGGGGCTCCTTTACCTAATGTCACACACACACACACACACACACACACACACACACACACACACAGCGGGTTACAGAAGTGCAGAGCCAGCAACACCTACTCACAGAAAGCTTTGAAGCTGGTCGTACTGGCTTAGCAGTGTGACGCTGGGATAGGTTTCCACCCCACATTATATAAGTTAGGGTGGGTAAAAAAAAAATTGACAACAGCCCCTCCACCGTGCAGCAATTACAAATATAACTTGTGAGCACGTTCACAGACAGGGCTGCCCGCCTGCCCTTCCCCACTATCCCTTCGCATACCGTGCTTCCGCTGCAGCCGAGGATTCTGGGTAATGACAGGCTTTCACAATCCGTGCCCGGAGAGACAGGATTTTGGGTTTTATAACATACTGCAATTAAAGATGTTGACACAATTATATGGGCAAAAATAAAAAAGCGAAAAAATAAAACCCCTATAGCCATTCACTCCAAGAAACACACACGTGGCGCCCAACAGCCAATGGCAAAGTCGCGGTGCTGTATAGAATGCTGTATAGAATACTGTATAGAATACTGTACATGCCTGCCCATGACATAGGAGGTCTGACATCTTATACTATATTAGTGAAAGCACTGTATGTTTGCCTGCCTGCCTGCCTGCCTGCCTGCCTGCCTGCCTGCCTGCCTGCCTGCCTGCCTGGATGTCCGGTGTCCCTAGGGGAAATCTGATTGGTCCCTTGGCCCGCCCCCGCACACCTCTCATTGGCCTGAGGCGGAGTGACGGGCCAAAGGACACACAGGGACACAAACACACACACACAGGGACACAAACACACACAGGGACACACACAGGGACACACACACAGGGACACACACACACAGGAACACACACACACAGGGACACACACACACACACACAGGAACACACACACACAGGGACACACACACACACACACAGGGACACACACACAGGAACACACACACACAGGGACACACACACACGGTAGGGGGGGGGGGTGTACATTAGCAGCATGTATAACCCGGGGGGTGGGGCTCACATACCCGCCGGTCCCGGAGCCTCCGCCTCTTCCTCTCCCCGTGTTTCCCGCGCTTTCAGCCCCCCCCCCCCGCGCCGCTACAGTCAGCGGGGGAGCGAGTGCCCGGGACACAGCGGGGGAGCGGCCACAACAAGCTGCCTCCCGCCTCAGATCCACGTGGGAGCGGCCGGACGGCTGAGGGAGCGGCCTTCACCTCCCCTCACCCCCCTTCACCCAACCCTCACCCCCTTCACCTCCCCACACCCCCCTTCACCTCCCCTCACCCACCCTCACCTCCCTCCAACCCCCTTCACCTCCCTCCACCTTCCACTATCACCCCCTCCACTTCACCCCCCTCCACCTCCCTCCACCCCCCCTTCACCTCTCTCCTCACCCCCCCCCATTCACTCCCGCCAACCCCCCCCTTCACCTCCCCTCCACCCCCCCTTCCCTTCCCCCCACCCCCCTCATTCATCCTCCCCTCCACCCCCCCCTTCACCCCCCCCCACCCCCTCCACCCCCCCTTTACCTCCCTCCCCTCACCCCTTCCCCCCACTCCCCTTCACCTCCCCCACCCCCCCTTCACCTCTCCTCCACCCCCCTTCCCCTCCCTCCACACCCCCCTTCACCTCCCCTCCACCCCCCTTCACCCCCCTCCACCCCCCTCCCCTTCACCTCCCCTCCACCTCCACACCTCCCCCATCCCTTCGCACCACCTACCTTACCACCCCCTTCCCACCACCTCCCCCCCTTCCCACCACTTCCCCCCTACGTAGACACACACACACATGTACACGTGCACACACACACATGTACACGTAGACACGTACACACACACACACATGTACACGTATACTCACACACATGTACACGTACACACACACATGGAGACATACACTCACACACGTATACACACACATGTATACACACACACACGTGTATACACACACATGTGTATACACACACATGTGTATACACACACATGTGTATACACACACATGTGTATACACACACATGTATACACACACACGTGTATACACACACGTGTATACACACACATGTGTATACACACACACACATGTGTTTACACACACACACACACACACATGTGTTTACACACACATGTGTATACACACACAAACATGTTGTATACACACAATGTATACATACACACACATTTATACATACACACACATGTATACACACACATGTATACACACACACACATGTGTATACACACACACACACACGTGTATACACACACAAACATGTTGTATACACACAATGTATACATACACACATGTATACACACACACACATGTATACACACACACACATGTATACATACACACACACACACACACACATGTATATACACACACACACACACACACACAATGTATACACACACACACACACACACACACTATCCCCAGCACCACCACATCAGCACACCGGTATCCCATGCCCCCCCAGCACACTGGCATTCTCGGCTCCCCACCATTCCCAGCGCCCATCAACACCATCAGCACCCACACATTGGCACCTTTGCACCTCCCCCATCGGCACACCCACATCCGCACCCCCACATCAGCACCAAACCCTCCCAAATCAGCACACCGATACAATCACCATCAGTACAGCCACAGCAGCAGTACCACCGCACACTGCCATGGGCCGCGTGGACCACTCCCCACCCAAATGCCACCCCCACACCACAAACATCCCGGGCAACATCCCCCAGCATGCAGTGCTTCCACTGCAGCAAGGGATTCTGGGAAATGGCATGCAGCCCTGCCTTTCACCGTTATCCCCCAGCATGCAGTGCTCCCACTGCAGCAAGGGATTCTGGGAAATGACATGCAGCCCTGCCTTTCACCGTAATCACCTAGCATGCAGTGCTCCCAGTGCAGCAAGGGATTCTGGGAAGTGACATGCAGCGCTGCCTTTCACCGTTATCACCCAACATACAGTGATCCCACTGCAGTAAGGGATTCTGGGAAATGACATGCAAATGAGCACACAACGTGTCACCTTTTGCCTGGAGTATCCATTCACATGGATCCCATTTAAGCTGATGATCCCATGTAGGATATTGTTTGGTCTGCGGCTTTAAGGTAACGTAAATATATAGGGTACAGAGGTTATAAATGCTCGCCAAATGTTGAAATAACAATGTTCCAGTATTTAGGTTTTTTTTAAATGACGTAACAAGCTTGTGGCCCTTCCCCTATGTTTTCTGATCTGGCTCCTTTGGGGGACTGTATTAGCTCCCTGATAAGGGACAGTATGAGATAAGGGGGATTGATAAACACTTCCCCATTCAGTGCCCCCCCCAAAAAGTTGAACTGGCCGACTCTGTGACATTACACCTTTTACATCCGACGCTTCAACCCGCCGAAAAAGGTGACGTGGGGTACACAGGTAAGTAGAGAAAAGAGGTAAGTAAATACAGGTGCCACCCAAGTCATGTTCTTTGGGGCAGCGGTGTGTTGCGGTTGTGCTCTCTCGTGACCCTTGTAACCCTGGATTATAGCCCCTTCCGTGCTTATTTGCCCCCCCCCTGTCCGCACCCCTCTTACCCACCCTGTTCAATTACCCACCCAAATAAAAACAAGACACCCTTTTGTTGGGTACAAATGACCACAGCCTTTTTATTCATCATAAATGACCCCAACCTCCTCGACATGGTCGTCAAGTAACCCCCAACTAGCGGACCCTATTGTGCTCTTTGATCAAGCGCGCTCAGCCGCGAAACGTGTCGGTGGTATTTATGTCCGTTCACCCCGCATACAGATGAAACCGTCGTTTTTTGGCCCAGAATCTGAGGAGTTCCATGAACGTGTCGGGGAAAATCCTCAGCACGGTCCATAGACTCTGTAATGGCCCATCGGATGAACTAGTCCAAAGACACTGTAATGGCCCATCGGATAAACACAGTGGGGGTCCCTGCGTTTCAATGGGACTCACGCTTTGTGAATCCCACCGGGGCTGCGAGTCCCATTCAAACGCAGGGACCCCCGCTGTGTTAATCCGATGGGCCATTACATCGTCTATGGACTAGTTCATCCGATGGGCCATTACATCGTCTATGGACTGTGCTGCAATATCGCTGCAGTCAAAGAATTTTTGGCTTTGGCCAGCGACGGAAGCGTGACGTCAGCGTCACGCGAGCGGTTCAGCCAATGAGGGCGAACCGCTTGCGTGACGTCACGGGCCACGCCCCCCTGTCGCCCTTCTGAGGTCTCCTGCACCTAGTGCAACAATCGCTATGGCGACGGCGTCGTGTGATGTCACGTGACCTGACGTCACACGACCCTGCGGCGTCATTTGAGGCCCGTCGCCATGGCAACATGATGTCACGTGACGTCCGTTGACACAACGTCTCCTTCCGTCCCGAGTCGCTCGTGGTACTCCGCTCCCCCCGTACGCCGCACACAACAAGATAACACGACTATTATTATCCTCGTTTATTTGCATAGCGCCAGCATGTTCCGTAGTGCGGTACAAGGGGGGGGGGGACAGAGCGACATAAACAGTTACGTACACGGACACGCATGCACAAGCAGATACAGAGATTGAGCCTCTGATTGGGCCACTTGTGCTGAAGCAAGGACTCACTGAGCCCCCCGTGCTGAAGCAGGGACTGATTGAGCCACTTGTGCTGAAGCAGGGGCCCATTGAGTCACCGATGCTGCAGCAGGGACTGATTGAGACACCTGTGCTGAAGCAGGGACTGATTGAGCCACTAGTGCCTAAGCAGGGGCCTATTGAGTCACCTATGCTGCAGCAGGGACTAATTGAGATACCTGTGCTGAAGCAGGGAATGATTGAGTCTGTCGGTGGTCCCGCTTTCAGTTAATGGCTTTGCTTAGTAACCACGTGGTATGATTTGCATAGGGGAATGAAGAAAGTCTCACACACCGGACACCATGTTTGTTTCTTTCAAAATGTTGTTGGAAACATCTACTATACATTTCGGAAAGATGTCTGCCTGTTCGCTCTGCATTCTTGGACACCTCTTACGATGTCATAACCACATTTTGCATGATATTTCCTGAGATGAAGGAGAAAGTGCTTTGTCAATGGTTAGGATACAGTTGGCCGCCATTTTGAACCAAGATGGCGGACTGAACCTTTCAAACCTGCGCTGATTTTAACCAAATTCGGCAGGATTGGAAGTAACGGGACTGAATTGACAAAATCCATGTTTTTTTTTTTTTATACTTTGGTCAACTTTTATGAGTGGGAACTGGCAAAAAAATGCGTATATTTTTGCGCCTGATGGAAAAAAAAAACATCGTTTACCAAACAGCCGTACAATAAAAATAGGAACATGTGTTTTCATTAAGAATCAAAAAAATGTAGCTTTACCAAACAGCCCTTAACAACAAAAATAAATACCTTGGTTTTCATTAAGAAACAAAACAATAAATAAATTCGCCATTTACAAATCTCAGTATTTTGGGGGGGTTTCTAACAATTCCCGTGTAACGCCAGCTGGTAATGCCATAAAGAGGGAGAGTGTGTGACCTTGTGGTTGAAGCTTGGTGAAAAAAACAGTAATTAATTTCCTATAATCAGTAGTTACAACCCCAACACTCAACAGGAGAGGATCTTGTGCGTGCAAAACTCTCTGCGCTATACAAGAAAATATATATATATATCTTTCTTATTTCTGTTTACCCTGTGTTTATTTGCTGCCGGCAAAGCGTCTATAAGAAAGTGGCTAGCTGGCAAACTACAAAGAGGGGAATATGGACCGGGTGTAATGACCTTTCGGGCATTCACAGATATAATCTGCAAAGGAGGTCGTGGAACGGTATGAGTTTGTCTCTCAGTGATAAGTCAAACTGAGAACCTATGTAAACGGCAGCATGATGTCAAAAAAAAAAATCGAACAAATCAATAAATAAAATTCCTGTGTCACAACATAGAGTATATTTTACTGGACGTCTTCATCCTTATTCATGACCATCCCAATGATCGGCCTGAGGTCCCGTTCCATCCTTCCGATCTTGAGCACCTTTTTGGGATTTTGTAGTGATGGACTTAGACTCTGAAATCAAGCACAGGTACACTGGAAATCTCAGTGATGTAATAGTAGGGTGATTTGGATAGTTAGATGGTGTGTCTAAAGCATATTGTCCTAGCGTAAGTCGTTAGAAGCCAGGGGGGGGAGAGGAGAAACGGTAAACTTTCACCGAGCCCACAAATGACGTCCTCCATGGTGCTAAAGGTCGGATTTAAGGATAACCTGAAGGGTGGTATTTGTGGTGAAGATATGACCGTAACGTTTTTTTGGAACAGTAACCCTGGCTGACCTTCTGTTCTCTGGGAGGAACTGTGCTATATGAGCAGTGTACGTGGTGGCTAGTTGTCTTTTTGGGTCGGTAATTGTTTGGTCGGCGGGTTGTGGGTGTGTAAAAATTCTAACGCCTACTGGTGTGTTTGGATTTGGAAGCCGGCGATTTGCGTCAGTTGTCGGAAAAAAAACACATCTTAATTCTAAGTCTAATTCTGCGCAAAAAAGCGTAAAGATATAGGGTGGCCGGGAGCTGAAGAAGTACTCTGTTGAGCCTTCCAAGGATGACTTCTTCCCGTATTATGACAGGGCTGATCCATCGTCCTACCTGTCGTCCTCCTCATCCATCAGCAAGCTGTACGTTCCGATTTCCATCTCCAGCAGGTCCTTAAGGTAATGCAGTATCCGGTCGTCAGATGTCAACTGCCGGGCCTCGGCCTTGATCTTTGCGAGCTCTTCTTCACGCCTGGACACGGCTTCCTGGATGCTCTGCAGCTGGTTGGTGTAGGCCGACTCCGTTTCACACAGTGTGACTTCCTTAGAAGATTTCTGAGAAGATAGCACAAGGGGATGGACACCTGCTGACCCTTAAGAACCCTGAGTGATGTGATTCTCAATCGATTATAACAGTACTGGTGAGATTTGGGATCAATTATTCCCACCTTCGATAGGAAGCTGTATTAGTTAGGAGAGTCCTTGACTTGGTGAGGAGAATGTCGGAGAAAGTGGAGATAGGGCAGTGTTTTTTCTAGAAGGACTGGGAGAGAGGGCCTTTAAGATGAAGGACAATTCCTTGCCAAGTCAGATAACGTGGATTGGATTGTGTCATAGTGATATCTCTTTCCATCCAGGTACGGGTCAGAACCTTCACATGCACACACTACACAAAATAAATGGATGTGACCCGTTTATAAAAGCCGGTGCATATATCACATGCAAATGTTTAAAATAGGCGGAGGAGGAAGAGGGCGATAGGTTCAGATAGTGTATTCTGCGTAGAGCGCTAGACCTCAACATACCATCTTGTGCTGAACTTCTGCCTCGATCTCCAGGCTCCTGAAGGTGCGCCTCAGCACCGCCAGCTCGTTCTTCTGGATGTGGAGAGCTTCTTCTTCCGTTCTGTTCTGGTGAGGGAGTCCCTCCGACTGGAAGAAAATATATGTCAACTGTTCGTCCCGGTGTCCTTGAAGAATCAAACATTGATATGCTACTGTACCGTATTTTGTCAGGACAAAGGCACAGCCCTTTTCTTAAGGGCAGCCATACTTGGGGCGCAACGAAAGGGTTGGACAGCACCACAGTCATTGTTTATATTGGTTGGTTACAAATGAATAACTCATTTAATAGAACATAAAGCTGGACTTCCCCATGCATCGGTGGCCCTTTTATTGAGTAAGTATGTCTTCCTCCCAAAACGTCTTTGAATTAGTACCTGCCAATCCAGCTGTGATTTGATGTCCTTCTGATGGCGGTCTGCTATGGAGTCGTACTGCTCTCTCATCTCCGCCATGGTTTCGGTAAGGTCCGTGGCCTTCCGACTGTCCACTTCCACATTCACCTGGCACCTGGCTTGGGTCCGAAGCTTACGTGTGTCCTACGAAAACCAAAAAGTAAACAAATAATGGTCTATAATTAAAGCAAGAGAGATGGGTAATCTCATGGGGGAGTGCAAGGGGCATCTCTACTGTTAGCCATGATTTGGACCGTGTAAACCTCTTCAATACATGAAGGGTCTCCCCATACCCTGCAACTGTACCTATTTAGATGGCACACTACATGTCTTTGGCTCTTGTATGACCAGCTGTACCTATTACACCACGTTGGTTATGGGTCATCCATAGGGATTGTCTTGGAAGTGGCTCCATCGAGCATGAGTAGAGGAATTAAAGTAGCACCTAGTTTATAACCCCAAAATGTTAGAATGTCTCTCCCTGTTGTGTTCAGGACATACTAGTAAAGGTGAGAATGCAAATTGAAATGATGCACACACGCTTAGCCTTAGACCTGTAGCACCACAAGCGCCCAAGATGCCTCAAGATCTTCTAAAGAGATTCGATTGTGTGGATCTATAATGGGGCAATATCACATAGTCGGGTAGAAAACAATAACGTCATAGTATAACTGACTACCCCAAAGAAATCTTACAATGCTAACAGCCCTGGCTTGATTACTTGTCTTGGGGGGGTTCTGAATTGCGGGGTTGTTGGCCAGTCAGTTGTTTTCTTTACCCCTACCTTACCCTGTCCTTATCAGAGAACCAATAAAGATAAGGGGAGGTGGGGATGGGGGAGACTTGGGCTGTACAAGCGTTTGCTGATCACACAGTGACATCACACAGTGACATCACAATGACATCACACAAAAAGGGAGGAGACCGAAGAAATCCACCCCCTCCCAAGTCTCCCTTTAAATAATACATCAAAAATACTTATAGGGGTCAGATGTGGGTAACTGAGGTATCGGTCACCTAGATGTATCCCGTAAACACGTCAATGGAATTAGTTCACTTAGGTCCTACGAGGGATTGGCCCTTTAAATGGCGCTGTATATCGAACGAAACGTCTTGCTGTGGAGTGGTTACCTCCTGTTGGTCTCTCTTGAGGCAGGCTAGTTCCTCCGTCCTCGTCTGCAGCTCCATCTCCAGGTTGGACTTCTCCAGCCTGAGGTCGCTGCTGACACGCTGCAGACCCTTCACGTCGGCCGCGACTTCGTCGTAATGCGCGCGTTCCGCCTCGTACCTGGAGAGTTTGGGACGGAAACCGTCGTGTTCAAGGACTTGCGCGGAGGGCGGGACGTTCGGGACCTCTCTGAGTGAATGGCCCTGTCCCATTTTTGACCCCAATGCTTAAACCTGTTCCCTGACACTTTAGGATATGCAGTATATAATTTATTTTATTTATAAAAATGTGTTACCAGGAAGTAATAAACTGAGCGTTACCTCTCGTTATCACGTATGTCCTGGGCACAGAGTTACGATGACAAATACATAGTTACATGAAAGGAACAGGGTTATATATTATACTATCTGATATACCCGGCGTTGCCCGGGATTGCAGGGGCGGGGTGCGTGAAGGGCGGGGTGGGAAGGGGGGGTGCGTGAAGGGCGGGGAGGGAG
>WSYH01017993.1:0-11442 GCA_036426205.1 Ascaphus truei
AAAAAATCCAAACCCTAAAACACCAAAAGATTAAATTGATAAGATATAAAATGTAATTTTCAGGGCTTCTTGATCCCAAGTTCCATCCACAACACACAGATCGTGGCTGGAGGTTTGTGTCTGGGCCACAAGCTTTGGAGAAATAAAAATTAGAAAAAATTAAAGTAGCACAAAGAAGCTGTAAGGCAAAGTAGGCACAATACCATACCATGTGTTCACATGTCAACTGCAGTCCTGCTGTGGGCTTCACGCACGGTATGCTTCCATGGTTTACATTGCTCCTGATTTCTTCTTGCGGATAGCTTCCAGACTGAAGCAGGAAAAGTACAGCTCCTCAATCCAGAGCCTGTGCGGTTTCTGGGCTTTCTGGTGTCTTCCCGGTGGGCAGTTCTGGGAGGGGAAGAGTGACTCTGGATTGGGAACCCTCTGCGCCTGATGCCCGATGTCCTGTCTGGTTTAATGAAAGTTGGGGGGCTGGTTCATGTTGCCCTTTGGTTTAAACTGAGGGAGCTCCCCTGAGGCAGCTCGTCTAGGGAGACAGGATGACACTTCAGTTTGCGTAATCACTTGGGAGTGAAATTTAATGTGCGCTTATAAAAAAAAACTATGCACTCAACAGGGATTTAGGCTTTCTACAGAGAAATTAATCTTACGTTATCCAATTTAGAGTATTAATTTTGAATCGCAGTGTGATTGTGATATATATTAAGTACACTACTCTGTATACACACATACACCAGGTAGTATCATTATTACTATATTTGTGAAGCACTGGTATTGCCTGTCTGGCATCTCCTGGTGTCCCTAGGGGAAATCTCATTGGTTCCCTGGCCCACCCACCCCCCACCTTTGCTGATTTGTCCTGACAGGCAGAGTTGGACACACCACCCACACACACACCACACACACACACCTCTCTCTCTTGTCCTCCTCCACCCCCCATCCACTCTCACCTCCCCCTCCAGCTCCCCGCTCAGCTCCCCCCGGTGTGCTCTCGCCCGGTGCCGCTCCAGCCCCCCCCCCCGGTGCTCCCTCAGCTCCCCCCGTGCCTCCGCTCAGCTCCCCCCCCGTGCTTCCCGCTCACCTCCCCCCCGGTGGCTCCACTCACCTCCCCCCCCGGTCTCCGACAAGCAGTTGCAGGCAGCCTGCAGATGCCACTCGGGGCCACCAGTAAGATTGCGGCGCCCGGAAGGACCCCCTTCCATCTCGACGGATTGCTTCCGCTCAGCTCCCCCCCGGTGCCTGCCGCTCCCTCCCCCGGCTCCAGCTCCCCCCCGTGCTCTGTCTCCCTCCCCCCGGTGCTCCACTAACCCTCCCTTCACCCCCTCGTGCTCCGGTGACAGTCAGTGGGCATGCAGCCTGCAGATTAGCCTACGCGGTCGGCTCCCTAAGATGGGTGCTGGCACCGTTCGGATAGGATCCCCTCCTCTTCTCGGTACTTATCCTTCTCGGCTCCCTCGAGGTGACGTGTGTTTGTTGTTGTGAACAATGTTGTGTGTTGTGTGCGTGTGTTACACTGTTGTGTGCTGTGTGTTACAAATATAACTTTGTGGTCCTCCCTTGGCAAACCGGTGTTTTTTATCTCCTTTTTCTCTGTGTGTTGTCGTTGCTTACACTGTGTTGTGTGTGTGGTGGTTACACGTGTGGTGGTGTGTGTGTGTGTGACACTGTGGTGTGTGAGTCACTGTGTGTGTGTCAGACACCCGAGCTACGCATGGGGGGGGTCCCGTCCACTGTCCCCTCCCGCCCTGTCCCTCCCGTACCACGTGTCCCTCCCCCCTCTCCGTCCACTGTCCCCTCCCCCCTCCGTCCCCTGCCCTCGCCCTCCTACCCTCTCCTGCCCGCCCTCTCCCTACGTCCCCGCCCCCCTCCCTCCTTCGCTCCACTGTCCCTCCCCCCTCCCCTCCTCCTGTCCACTGTCCCTCCCCCCTCCCCTCCTCCTGTCCACTGTCCTCCCCCTCCCCCCTCCTGTCCACTTCCCTCCCCACCCTCCCTCCCCTCCTGTCCACTGTCCCTCCCCCTCCCTCCTCCTGTCCACTGTCCCTCCCCCCCTCCCCTCCTCCTGTCCACTGTCCCTCCCCCCCTCCCTCCCCTCCTCCTGTCCACTGTCCCCTCCCCCCTCCCGTCCACACTCTCCCTCCCCCCTCCCGTCCACTGTCCTCCCCCCTCCTGTCCATTGTCCCTCCCCCTCCTCCAGTCCACTGTCCCTCCCCCCCCCCTCCCCTCCTCCTGTCCACTGTCCCTCCGCCCCTCCTTTTCCCCCCCTCCTTTTCCTAGCGGGAAATTTAACTCACGGGCAACGCCGGGTCTCTCAGCTAGTATCAAATAAAAAGATCACTTCTGAGCACATTCACATGTCTTAGACAGTTCTGCAGCCCTGCCTTTCACCATTATCACCTAGCATACAGTGCTTCCACTGCAGCAAAGGATCTGGGAAATGACATGCAAATGAGCACACCGTGTCACCTTTTGCCTGAAATCCATTTTTACATGAACCCTTATAAGCTAATGCTCGCTGTTCACACAGCTTTTAAGCACAGCATGGGAATCAGATGCAAAGTAATTTCCCAAAATCCCTTGCTGCAGTGGAAGCACTGTATGCTAGGTGATAATGGTGAAATGCAGGATTGCAGACCTGTCTAAGACATGTGAATGTGTTCACAAGTAATCTTTTTATTTGCTATATGCGAACGGTTGAGGTTTGTCGCCTTTTTCTCCCACCATAACTTAAAATGTGTATGATTATATATACATATATGTATATATATATACATATATATACACACTCTTTATTACATATACACATGGTTGGCCTAATAAAAGGTATCACACTGCCATTTTCCTTTTTCTCATCATACATAGATGGTAAATGGGTGCTTCCTACGTTGTATGCAGTTCCCTTTGAGGTCATGCTACATTTAGGGGAGTTTTGGAGTAATAGGATGTGTTTGCAGTGACAGGAATGTCAGTAAGTAACTCAGCAGTTGCTGTATCCCACAAAGCATATGTAAATCAAATGTGTTTGCAGAAACCAGTATCTTAAATGGGCATGTCACAAAGCGAGGGGTGGGGGGGGGGGGGAAAGGAAAAGGGGAAAAAAACATGATATACCTGGTATAGGGGAAGGAAGGCTTAGGGAAGTACCTCTCGGTTCTTTTGGACCAGGGGGAATGGGCCAGATGAAGAGGTAGTCCCTCGAAACGTCGCCCCCCTAGCATACTTTCCGTTCTCCGTTTTTTTGTGTATATTCCTTGTGTTTCATGTTTTTTTTCCCCTTTTCCTTTCCCCCCCCCCCCACTCCTCACTTTGTGACATGCCCATTTGTGATACTGGTTTCTGCAAACACATTTGATTTATTTCTGGTTCATTTTATTATTAAATGTTTATTCTGCATTACAACTGTTTTCATCATTTAGCTATTAGACAGTGAGTGCTGGTACTTACGTAGATTTGTTAGTACTGAGACATACTGTACTGCAGAAGAGCACTGCAAATGCATGTACTGTATACTTTAAATATGCAGACTGTGTACTGATGTAGGTTGAACTGCGAAGGTATTAGACTTCCAAGACAACAGCTCGAAAACGCCCCCCTTAGTTTTTACACGGCATTGCAGTATTGCAGACAGCGAGAATAAAATGCTAATATCACGAGCGCGAAAATAACGCAGTTCACTCCGGGCGAAAACGACAAAAAAATGCACCTAACCGGGATAATCTCTGAGCCGCGGATCCAGCCAACTTAGACTCAGATCGGCCGCCACTGTTCCCCGTGACGGAAGCTCAGCCCTCATGGTTGCCAACCAGGTACAGCACCACACTGATAAGTAGTCAGATACACCTACCCACCCCAATCTCACTTAGGGTGGGGGTAAGAGGGCTACATAAGAGATATACCATTTTAATTATGTTTAATCCTTATCACTTACCATTACTATTACTACTAACTTTAGAGTTATAGAGTGCAACCAGCTGAGTCCTTTTTCTTTTGTGTATTCGTAAATTAAATGGTACGAAAGATCACTTAAATTCACAACTTTGCCATAACTGGGCAATGGCACTCTCACTAACCCTATGGAGGACATTTACAATTAAAAGGTGGCAAGCATGGATGCAAACGCTTGATTCGTAAACCCCTTTTTTTCTGTGATGGCTGCCATAGTATGGGTGATGCACCTCAAGAATCTCTGAAGTTATGGGTGTGGATGCTGCTGTGTCTGCTATGCTGGGTGTGTCATTCTAAACAGTGCATGCTTGGGCATGGACAAAGACATTCAGCGTGCCCTTTCCAGACACATATTTAATTGCAATTAAATAAATAAACACCTCAAATAATTCAATTGGCTGCACGCAGTCAACATGGTGTTCCCAGAGCTGGAATCTTGCTTGTTACCATGTACCGAAAACAGTACATTTTGCTACATCTGTAATACTAGTACTAGTAGCCAAAGTACCCTCTTTGGATGAGGAACTCATAATCAAGACCACTCAAAAGAAGACTAAACATTTTTTTTATCCGCATGTGTTCTGTTTGATAGGCACTCCATTTGGGTGTATTTATATTTTCATTTATCTACTATATATTTGTGAAAGTGACCTATGTATCTGTGTCTGTATGTGTCTCCCTGTGCCCCTCCCCGTGTCCCTAGCGGCAATCCCATTGGACCTTGGCCCGCCTGCCCCCGCACACCTCTCATTGGCCTCACACACTCACACCACCCCCTTGGCCCGCCCCCCACACCTCTCATTGGCCTGAGGCGGAGTGACGGGCCAAAGGTCCAAAAAAAAAACACACACACACCTCTCTGTCCTCTCCCCCCCCATCACACTCACCTCCCCCCCTCCCCGGTGCTCCATTCCCTCCCGCTCCACTCCCTCCCGCTCCACTCACCTCCCTCCTGCTCCACTCCCTCCCCGGCGGGGGCACACGCGGCAACCTAATAGGCGCCCGGAAGCCGCTCCACTCCCTCCCGCTCCACTCCCTCCCGCTCCACCCACTCCCTCCCCGGGGGCCACGCGGCCACCAATAGGCCCGAAGCCCGCTCCACTACTCCCACTCAACATCCGCGTCTCACATTCCCTCCCCTCACTCACCTCACCCTCCCATCCCCTCCTCTCCATCCCACTCCATCCCTGGCGTGGGACACGCGGCCACCTAAGAGGCGCCCGGAACTCCCTCCACTCCCTCCCGCTCCACTCCCTGCCCTGAACTCAACCTCCATCCTGCTTCCACTCCCTCCCGCACTCACCTCCCGTCTCGCCCTGCCTCCCGCACTCACATTCCTCCCTGCACTCACCGTCCCTCCCGATCCCTCCCTCCCCGGCGGGGGACCGCGGCCGACCTAATACGCTCACTTAAGCCGCTCCACTCCCTCCCGCTCTCACCACTCCCTCCCCAGCGGGTCGACACGCGCGGCCACTAATATGGCGGCGCCCCGAAGGCCCCCCTTCCTTCCGCCCTGCATGCTGAACTACTAAGATGGCGGTGTCACGGAATAGAGGTGACGTGTGTGTGTGTGTGTGTCTCAATGTGTGGGTATGTGTCCACTTGTGTGTGTGTGTGTCTCTCACTGTGTGTGTCTCTCCCTTTGTTGTGTCCTCACTGTGGTGTGTGTCTCACTGTGTGTGTTGTGTAGTCTCTCTACTGTGTGTGTTTGTGGTCTCTCTCACTGTGTGGTGTGTGTCTCACTGTGTGTGTGTCTCACTGTGTGTGTGTCTCACTGTGTTGTGTGTGTTGTGTGTGTGTGTAGTGTGTGTGTTTTTGTGTGTGTTTGTGTGTGTGTTTGTGTGTTATTTGTGTGTGTTTCTTTTTTTGTGTTGTTGTGTGTGTGTATGTGTTGTGTGTGTGTGTGTGTGTGTGTGTGACACTGTGTGTCTGTCACTTTGTGTGGGTCAACTGTGTGTGGTGTCTCTCACTGTGTTGTCACTGTGTGTGTGTGTCCATGGGGGGCAGGAGGGGAGAGAAGGGGGGAGCGGAGAAACATACATCTGAGTGGAGAGGAGAGACCCGAACTTTTAAACCGAACCACCCCCCTCCTGTCACTCTCCCCCGCCTTCCTCCTCCCGTCCTCCTCCCTCTCCCCCCCCCTCCTCCTCCCGCTGACTCTCGCCCGCCCCCTCCTCCTCTGTCCTGCTCCTCCCCCACCCCCTCCTCCCCCGTCCTCCTTCCCCCCCCCTCCTCTCATCTGCTCCCAGCCCCTCCTTCCGTCACCGTCCTAACTTCACCTCCGCGCCCTCCTCCTCCCTTCAGCTTCCCACCCCATCCTCCTCCTTCCTCTCCTCGACCCTTCCTCCTCCTCCTTTCCCGTCCTCTAACCCCCCCCTCCTCCTCCAACATCCCCGTAACCCCATCCGCACCCCTCCTCCTCCCTTCCTCGGAACTCTACTCCCCCATGCCCTCCTCGCGTCCCTTCCTCTCTTCCCCCCCCCCACCGTCCTCCTCCCGTCTGCGGGCGGGGGGGGGGGGGGGGCTTCTCCCCCCCTCCTCCTCTCCAATCTCTCTCCCCCCCTCCTCCTCCCGCTGGCTCTCCCCCCCCTCTCCTCCTCCCATCCCCCCCCCTCTCCCCCCTCCTCCTCCCTTCCTCTCCTCCTCCCCTCCCTCCCCTCCCCTCCTCCTCCCGTCCGTCTCTCCCCCCCCTTCATCTCCCCCCCCTCCTCCTCCCTTTCCTCTCCTACATCTCGCCTCCCTCCTCCTCCCCATCGCCATCCTCTCTCCCCCCCTCCTCCCCACGCCTCGACCCTCCTCTCCGTCCCCGTCCTCCCCCCTCCTCCCTCCTCTCAGATCCCCTCCCCACTCCACTCCCCTCACTCATCATCACATCCCCCACTCCCTCTTGAGCCCTCCTCTCTTCAGCTCCCCTCCTCTCTCCCCTCTCTCATCACCCTCCACTCGCCTCCGCTTTCCCTCCGCTCCTCATCCGCTTTCCTCCCCCCTCCCCTTCCTCCTCGATCTTCCTCAACGCTCCCTTCCCGTCCGCCTCTCCCCTCCTTCACGGGAAATTTAACTCTCTCTCTCAGCTAGTTTTGTTTAACTATTGTTGAAAATAATATGCATTGACGGCTATATTAAGTATTTCCTCTATTATACCCCCTTTTCTCTCCAACACAATCTGAGAATTACACAGATATGTATATAGTATAAATAAATTCCATTAAGTTTATGATCAGTTTGTTGAGAACTATTGTATAATTTAACCTTAGTTTGTTTTACATACATGAATTAATCATGGTTTGGTTTTAGACTTGGGCATACATTAATGTTCCTTGTCTATGTTAGCATTTAATATAAGAATGAAAATCATAACCCCTAGTAATAATAAAAACTAGCATGTATATTTTTAATATCACCATATATCTGTATGTGTAAAATGCTCTCATTCCAGAAATGCAGATTATATGAATAGAATGAGAGTAGAATGAAAATCAAATTGGTGTTGTAAAAAGGACTGTAGTTGCATTAGTTTGCAAAATCCATTTTTCGAAATATATTCAACCAATACTTTGTTTTAGAAGAGAAGAAATAATTATTATAAGATTTGACATTTCCTACTAAATTTGTTCATTTTTAATCTGACATTTTTACTTCTTGTCCTGAAATGTAAAATATCCGGGAAAAAGAATTTAATTAAAACTGAAATTAACAATAAGTATGTAAGCCCCACCTCCGGCCCCCGTTTACCTCCGTGGAGGGTGCGCGGAACAGGGTGGAGCTTGCAGAGGGCACGTTCGGGTGCCCACCGGGAGCTGCGGGCTGGATCCCAGCGAGGACGCAGGGTGTGGCTCGGTTGCTGCAAGGGTGCAGGCGGCAGCCATTACAAAGGACACCGCACGGGACTACAGTCCCAGCAGCCCCTGTGGGCTGCTCACCACATGGGCAGATCTGGAGCCAATTAGGGCTTGTCGGACACTCCCGCAGGAGAAGCCAGAGAGATCATTTGATGTGCTTGACTGAACGCTGCATAGTTGTAGAGCGGATTGCAAAGAGAAGGTTATGTCCAGGGAGCAGTGGTTTTGTGACTAGGCCACGATCTACACATAGGTCCCAGTCTGGTCCGATCCCCCTTAGATTTGGGTGCTGCAGGGAAGGCCCTAGATAGGGATTGCTCCCCCCTTACTGTACTAGTGTTCATACATCGGTGAGGACGCACACGCGCGTCCGTGCTTTGCTTTTAAAAAGGTGGGACAGCATAATTATCTAAGATAGCCTGCCACCATCTCAATGGCCATAAAAAACATCCCCCCTATGACACAATAAAGAAGGACTTAAAACCGAACTGTATGATGCACCTCAAGTTCCAGAAAAGTCTGAAATTTTAATCACAATTTAAAGATACAAACTATAATGAAAAACACCATTAAAAGAGCCACTGTCGACCCCTAAACACAATCTGTCCCCGAAGAAAAGATCGTATTGGTAATAAAATAAAAATCAAAATTAATAATACTAAATTTAATATGTCGTTTCCCTCACTCGCCTTTCACTAACTAAAGATGAGGGCAAATGACAGATCAGGAGATGTTATTGCTAACATTGGCATATTTAAAGACGACCCCAACTTTTAAAAGAGACAACACCCTGCACACCCCTCACATGTTTTATTTAAAACAAGCACCCAATCTATCAAAAGTAACTGGACTGACACCACGACATTTGAAGGTTCAGTCACAAAGAGAACACATCACCCATGGCTGGAAAAAACCTCGTAGGGTTTCTATTGGTGCGACTCAGTATGATTGTTAAATATAATAATGTCTGAAAACTACTTTTAAAGTAAACAACAGGCAGACTTTTAAGATAAGAACACTTTTATTAATTGTAAATCAGATTTCATTTACTAATTTATTATCTATACTTGCTCGGGTGGTTTGGCAGTTTACATAGGGCGTGCACCTCAAAAATCACATTGAACTTAGAATTTTAAAACATAATACGGATATAAAAAGGGGCTTTTACACATAATTTATCAAGCATTTTTTAAATTATCATAACTCAACCCAAATCATTAGGTATATGGCTATAGAACAGGTTTTTAGCCAGACATTGGAGGGGGGGGCAGCGAGAATAAATAGTTTAAACCAAAAGGACCTATTGATTCACAAATGCAAACTCTCGGCCCCCCTAGGACTTAATTAGATCTGAATATTGGCTGACTTTTTATCTTATTCTTAGTACTGTTACTTTTTGCTTTTTAAAAAAAACCCTTTTACGTTTTAACTGTGCACATTTGTGTTTTCTATTCAACACGTAAGTTCTTAATGTTGGCTATTATAATACATTATATTATAATATCATTATGTTATTTACTAATTCTGTATTTAGATTTAATTATAACCATTATTACTATATTAACATTTTTTTATCTCCTCTCTTCCTCCAGCCCCCAATTTCTTTCTTCTCCTTTGAATTAATTATTTATATTAATTATTGATTATTTATATGTTGAGCCATCTTGTCTTATAATTATTATATTTGTATAGCTTATTGATTTTAACTTAATAACTATGTTTTAATAAAGATGCATGTTTTGTATATGTCTGCCTTCTGGGGGACAGCAGTGGGTTTTTTTGCACCTCGCCTATGTTTGAGCGCTGAGGGGTTAAAACTGTGATATATTTCGTAATGATGAGATGGCCCTATAAATACCCTTGAACTCCCCCATCTAATTAGAACTCCTGACGAAGCATCTGGCGAACGCGTAGAGTTGACAGTGAAGGGACAAGCAACTGAAGGACTGGCAGAACTCGATCTAAAAAGGTCTCTTCTATTGGAACATCCGCCCTCAGCCGGTGACGCGATAGCGGAGTGACGCGACGTGTGACCACTGCGGAAGAGAATCCTGAATGCTGTGAAGTGTCAGCTGGGGACGTGCCTGTTTATACCTGACCACCAATATAACGACTGTGGGGGCGGTTCTCCTCCTCCACCGATTTTACAGGCGAATGTGAGTGTAATATCTCCGTGCTATTTGTTTGATTATACAATATGGAATAGTAAATGCACTATTGTGGCTTTTCTTTCTTATCCATACATTCCGTTGCCCTTGAGGATTTCCCTGCTACCATGATGTGCATATTTTCCTTCTGCGATCTGTATGTTAGTTTCTATACATAGATTTCTCTCTATCTGCACAGATGTTTAACCATCTGCACTTATATGTTATTCTCTTTTGCATATTTTGCTCACCACACCTGCCTGCGCTCCCCTCATCCCCAAGAAACAATCTACCCTCTGGGCCCGCGGAACTGTCCCCTCAGAGGAATTGAGCTGCTCTTTTACACATATTTTTATTTTTCAGCTATTGGTGTTATATTGTTGACTATTAGTTGTATTCCCAACAACATTATTGGTTCATTGGGAGCCCCCATCCCTTCCGTCCCCATCCATCCCTCCACCTTCCCTCACATCCCTTTGTTTTTTCGCTAGGCTATACGGACCTTAAAGGGACAAGCCCACCAGCGGGAGCTTCTCAAGAGGCTGACGCCTGGGGATGGAGATGAAGAGGAAGTCAGACTGATCACGCGTCATGGTAACCTCACCTTGCGGTTCGGACGGATCCATCTTTTGCCAAGTAGCCTGGTTTGGCCTAGACAGAAAGTAACCCACATGCAACCAACGGCCAAACCCAGGGGGGCTTGCTACTCCACCACTTGGGTGGACCTTGTCTGTGGACACTAGAGTGGTTTCAGTTGCCCTGAGCACCTCATTACTTTGGGGTTTCCACCAGGGGTGATATTATATATATATATATATATATATATATATATATCTAATATCTAATATATATATATAATATATATATATATATATATTATATATATTGCTGCAGTGGGAGCGCTGTATGCTGGGTGACAATTGGGGAAAGACAGCGTTGCAGCCTGTCCTACGACGTGCAAATGAACATACAGTAATATTTACAGTTGCTTTATGCTTTACTCTGTGGAGGGTTTTTTGCCATTTTTTTTAACCCACCCATAACCGTAATATGTGGTGATTACCTATCCTAGTCTCAAATCAAACCGGCTTTGAGCCTTAAGACCCACCTCACACTGATGATACCATCAAGGTTGAAACCTGTCCTGTGAGTGGGCGGTTTAATGGCTTGCATCTATCCCAGCCTCCTGTCCTTAACAAGCTGTGTTTAAAACAGCATGCATTGGCTTGAGGCTTTGCTTGTGTATACGAGCCTTGGAGACAAAGTGGCACTGATGGCTCATTTTGCATGTCATTTCCAGAATCACTTGCTGCAGTGGAAGCGCTGTAATGCTTGTGCAATGGGACAGACCGGTTGCAGACCCTGTCCTAAAAGCCGTGCAATGAACAACATAAATATTTACAAACCTTGCTATATATATATATTATATATATATATATATAATATATATATATATAATATATATCTATTAATAATATATATATCATATTATCTTTTGTGTGGGTATTTGG